>APFE031635017.1:354-23070 GCA_000404065.3 Pinus taeda
ACTAGTAAATGGATCGGCTAGTACAAGAGCAAAAGGGGTTTGTAGCTCCCGTACTGGTATAAGACTGCACCAGTACAAATATTGTAAAAGGATTTTCTTATTAAGAAGAAGATTGGGATGACTTGCAGCAGGTGGTTTTCCCCCGCATTGGGTTTTCACCTTATATCATGGTGTTCATGTGTGTGCCTTATGTGTGATGATCTGTTCTATGTTACTGCATCTGTTAACTGATAATATGGTTGATAATGTTCTAATGCACTCATTGAAGATCAATTAACTTAATCATAAGAAGTTATGAAAGTAGCATATATGAATCAGAGTTTGGAAATGAAAAAGTTTTATTAATGTGATAATACTGATCCACCCCCCCCCGCTCAGTATTATTTCCAACAATAATTTGGAGTTGTTTGCAAATTTCTATTGGACATCCCTTTTCTGTGCTTCCTTTTGTAGAGATACTACCTCTTCGTCCAAATCTTCCCTTATATTGCTTCTTTATTCCCATTCTCTTTTGAGCGATTCTTAAATTTTCTGGCCTCTTCCAACTATACCTTAAGATTGATGACAATCATTTTTTATTATTCAGTCTTCTCATTGAGGCTTTTGGTATCTTCCCTCAATTCTCTTAGCTCAGCTTGTAGTTCTTTGAAATTTTTTGTTTCAAATTTGAGATCCTTTGAAATGCTAACAAGCTCTCTTTTAATATCAACCTCACCTTCTTCTTCTTCATATTCCTCTTGTTTTTTAGGAGTTTCCTTCTTTTTGTCTCTTTCCATGAATAATAATATTCCTGTGTCATTTTCATTGTCGCTATCACTCTCTTCTTTAGATGAGGAACTGTCTTATTTTAAATAGATATTTTATTAAAGCCTTTATTTTTTCCTTACTTAATGTATCTTCTTTGATAATTCCTCTATTCTATCCTCAGAGCTTCTTCTTCATAATCATTGTTGGAGTTCTTGGCATATGGACACTTAGAAGAAAAATGACGAATCTCACCAAAATTAAAACATTTCAAGGGAAGCTTACCGTTATAATTTCTTGTTCCTCTTTCTATCTTCATCACAAATTTTTCTATCTCTTCATATGAAATTTTCCACTACTAAAACTCATCCTTGCCTTCAATTGTTAATTCTTTTTCCTTGTCTTCTTAGATGTCATAAAAGTTGCTTCTCTTTTGGATGGATTTTCCTGCTTTATTCTCA
Source organism: Pinus taeda (assembly GCA_000404065.3). Lineage (NCBI taxonomy): Eukaryota > Viridiplantae > Streptophyta > Pinopsida > Pinales > Pinaceae > Pinus > Pinus taeda. Next base: position 1,560 of record APFE031635017.1, read on the forward strand.
TTTCCTAGGTTGTAAGTATTCCATGTAGCTCATCCATGCTAATTTTTTCTAAATCGTCTCTTTCTTTTAGCACTGAGACTTTGGCATCAAATCTCATCAGAAGTGATCATAGTATTTTTTGCACAAGTACCTTGTTCTCCATTGGTTCTTCAAGTCCCTTTATTCTGTTTACTACTTCATCAACTTGGAGAAAATAAGTTCTAATATTTTCATATTCATTTATTTTTAGCTGCTCAAGTTTTCCTCTAAAGGTCTGAAGTCGTGCCTCCTTGGCCTACTTGTCCCCTTCATATATATTTTTGATCTTGTCCCAAAAGTATTTCACTAATTTGCAATGAATTATTTTAACATATAATTATTTTGTTAAACCATTCAAAATAACACTCATTGATTTATAACTACTTTCATAGATATTTTTACCTGCATCATCTGTTGGAGGTGTTGAGATTTTGTGTATCCAGTCTTTACTAATTGTTAGGCATCATATCCTTGTGATTACACATATCATTTCATCCTTCCACCCCAAAGAACATAATTCTATCCATTAAATATTGGAACTCCAACCTTTGTGCACTCCATGATCTCCCTTCTAGTGGTTAACCTGCTTGTGAAGGAACTGACTCTAATACCAATTGTTGGAAATGTTGAGAAGGGGGTAAATTAAGATTTCTTATATATTAGTAAATTTATTGATTTTCAGAGCATTAATAACCAACAAACATCACACAAATCAAGAGAACAATGCATAAGACATTTTTAGGTGGAACCCCTTTGGGAAGAAAAACCACTTGATGCTTTTCTATTAATTTTTATGAGTACAAAATATGCTTAATCTCCAACTGAAAATGGAAGCCCCAAATCCCTAGTATTATAGAAATGTGTTCAATTTACCAGCTCCAACTGGGAGGATGCTTCAGGGCCCTGGTTTTACCAACTCCTACTAGAAGGATGCCCCAATTCCTTATGTAGGATCCAACCTTCCCTAGCACCATGCTTCCATCCTGAAGTGTTTTCAAGCTCCAACTTGAAGGAAACTTCACTCTACTGCCTTGCACCACCCTACCACCCTAAAATTTAAAGAAGAAGAGATAAATTGTGGGCTCTTGTACCAAGTCATGACCCACTTACAAGATAATACCTCATACCTCACTTAAATTCTATTCCAATGCTAAATAATGTCACTGTAGCTTACTGAATCATCTCGTGGATGAGACTAGCTTAAAAGAAGTTAAAATGAGGGCTTAAATTTCATCGTCCAAGCTCTTCCAAAAATCTGTAACAAATGAGTTTATTAGTCTGAATCATAGTCTTAAGTCTATGTCAAATGAGATCCAAAACTTCAAGGGTTTGTCATTTAAATCAGCCTTAAGGCTCAACTATGCGAGTGCCCAAAGGTACACTTCTGATCAATTCAAAGGAGTCAAAATTGGTTTATATGCCCAACAAATCAATTTAAGTTACTCTGAATCACTTAATTGTCATAGTCTTATACTGTATCAAGGCACATATCTATTGAGAATTGACAATATGTACCTTTGTTCTCTGCAAGTCTTCTTCCAAATAAGGGTAGAAAGAATCTTTGATTAGGGAATGAAATATCCAGTGAGAGGACCTTCAAGATTTTTCAATGGCTCAAATCTCTGCCTCAACTAGACCTTCATTCTTAGCTTCTGTTAGCGCTTGAGATTTCACCTCAGGCTGAGAAAGGTAGACCTTCAAGGCAACATCAAACCATTCAGCCCCGTAGCTAGCCCTACGGGGCAGGAGAAGGCTCTCTCCGGTCAATCTCAGTAAAATCTTCAATGGCGAGATCACCCACAAGGTAACACATATATTAGGCTAGTAAACTGATAAAAGGGGTTTTTAATAAAATGAAGGGGTTTTTCTGGGCTGCTTGGGCAAAATCACAGCTTGAACAGAGAAATATAATGAACAACATAGATTATCGACTGAGGCAAGGTAGGCAAGAAGTTTAGTATCAAACTTAGATTTAAATGGGATGGCAAGACTGGTGAGGAGCTGACAAGGGCATAGGAGATGAATCCTTTTCAAACAGAGGAAAACATTAAACATGAACAAACTTATAGGCAGAGCATGGCAGGCATGAATTCTTACCTAAACACTTCATTTGCTTAGTTAGAAATGATCATGTAGTGAAATTAAACATAGCATATTACATATGAAACAAGAGAAAAACTTATGCTAAATTATCATACCACAGGGATCTCAGAAGTCAGAGCTGTGAAATTTTCATTAAAAATCTTGCCAATGACTGTACAATGAAGCTCTGCTACGCTACAACAGCTCTCAGCCCTCCAAAAAACTCTTTCCTCTACTTTAAAATTATTTTTTTCTAATATAATAAATACATGCTGCTAAGGAAAAACAAAAAACCAATCAACCCCCTAAACCTCTGCTCTGTTACAATTACAAAAATTAGAAATGAGCGTTTCATCTAAGCTAAACATAGAACAACCTTTCCCTAAAATCCTCTAATGGCTTGACATATGGAGCGCTGATCTTTTTGAATCGGCACTGAGGATAAAAGTAGGCGAATTGACCCCGTTTTCTGTTGTAAAAGAAAACAAATCAACCCAAAAAATCCTGCGCTGTTTCACCTGAATTAGATAAATTAGAAAGGAGTGTTACATCTATTCTAAAATAATACAGCGTTCCTCTAAATCTGAAATTTGGCTAATTAAGAGACAAAACTGGAGTGCAGGTCTCCATAGGATCAGGATTGAAATCTTAAATCGAATCCCATAGATATTCTTGACTTATTTTTAGCTTGCCACGTTACATTTGCCAAAACAACCTCTAAACTAGAATTCTGCCGATTCAGCTTATGGTGACAACTGTACTGAGCACGGTTGCATTCAACGTTTAATTTAAATTTATTTGCAAGAACGACCCAATAGGCAGAGCCACTCATCGAACTCCAACACGTCCAACGCATCAACAATAACTCACAATCTGCCTTCTAAGAGCCACATCGCCCGTAATCCCACAAAATTTCCAAAGGATCCCCACAATCTCTGGTGGAAATCAAAGAACAATATCTCGTATAGGGTATCGGAGCCTTTCAACGGACTGCATAGTAATTTTCTCTCCAGTATTCATGACCATTACAGCTTTTGGTAGAGTAATACTGGCTGTCTGCAACTCAATTGATCGTGTCCATCCCCATAAAGAACTGGAAAGCCAAGATTTCGAGCAGTCTTTCTAACTGTAGGATCCAAGTCAAATGCAGACAGATCTCCATCTAAAAGAGCTACCAAAGGAGTAGACAAAAATTTGGCAAGAACCTGACCCATTTGGCCAAATCCAAGAATGACAACCGGTTCACTGACATCGAAATCCCTTACTTCTGTGCTTTTTCCATTTGTCTCAAACCTTGAATCAATTGCCTCAGCAGCTTTGCGCCCAACGTCATTGAGAAAGGGGGTTAAGGCTATAGAAAAAATAACCACTGTAATGAATAGTCTGTTCAAGTTAAGTGGCAGGACTCCAAGCCTATTTGCCGACAAAACATTGAAAACCCCTCAGAAATTCCTTCCGGGATGAAGATCTGGAAAATAGATAGGCCAAAATTGGTCTTCATTAGACAGAAAGTTACAATTGATATGTATTCAAGGATAAATTACCCACTACCTTTTCAGATTTTTTCGATAGGTTTATTTCATAATTTTTAAAATCAAACTGAGACAAGATTGCTTCTGTCAGATCTAAAACACTTCTTATTTCTTCCTTGATCTGGCTAGGCAAATAGAATACATGTGCATCATCCTGGGTGAAACTCCTTACACGGAAAAGACCATGTAAGCTTCCTGACATCTCATATCTATATACAGTACCCAATTCCGAAACTTTAAAGGGTAAGTCCCTGTAGGAGCGCAGGCTATGCTTGTACACAAGTATATGATAGGGACAGTTCATGGGTCTAAGTTGATACTGCTCATTTTCAACATCCATTTGATTAAACATGTTTTCTTTGTAAAACTCTAGATGTCCACTAATCTTCCAGAGGTCAGCTTTGGCCACATGTGGTGTGTAAAGAAGATCATATCCATGCTGTACATGAGTTCTTTTCCAAAAATCTTCAATATTTTGCCTCACAATAGCTCCTTTAGGATGCCAAAATACCAAGCCCCTTCCTGCTTCATCTGTAGTATCCATTTCCTTTACAGGATTTATTGCACAAGCTGGAGTTTGACCACTAAAGCTTTTAACACCAGAAATTTCAACTACCTGAATGTCCTGGGATAGATTAATGCGCCCAGCTGTTTCATTGTGTTGTAATTCATCAAGCCTCACAATTGCAAAACCATTGTGCATGCACGCAGCCAAAACAAGGTTTCCATTGGAAGGATGGAATTTAAAGCTTCCAAACTTCTCCACCCAGTCCCACAGATTCCTGTAGGTTTTTTCCATCAGTCTTGTATCCCATAATCTCAAACATTCATCATAGCTTTCTGTGATGATACAATTTTCCCGTGCTGGACAGTTCTGAATGCTGCATATTCCCATTCGATGGCTCTTTGTGTTTCGAAATATTGGTTTTTCGCAAGTCCCAACCACAAAAATTGCAATCATCAGCACCACTATACAAGATATCATGCTGCTGGGAGTTATAAGCAACGGTCCAGACTTCAAACATGTGAGCTTTCCAAGTGTGTTCTATTTGCATCTGAGCTTCGCTCAAACTGACAACTGAAACTAAACCATCTGAAAGGCCTACTGCAATATTTGAAGAAAGGCTAGCATCAAACTGGTCCCAATCCATAGTAAGGCACATTAAAAAGCAACTAACATTCTCACTCACAAGTTCCTTTATCTTAACATTGTCAGTCACCTGAACTTCATCTTCAGACATCATCGCTGAAGTTTCTAGACAATAAGTTGTCAAGTTACCATGTGAATCAGCTTGTAGAAGATGAGGCTGCATGTTCCCTTTCCTTGGTCTCCATTTGATATCAAAAATTCCTGAAGTTTTAATCTTCTGAAGAAACTTGAGGTGTGTTTTGTCATGAATTGAGAACAGAGATAAAATTCCAACACGACAAGGCTGAGAACTTTCCTGTAATGTATAGGTTGCTGCTGCTAAAATATGTTGAAATGGATAGTTAGGACAGATTTCAATTGCATCAGCATTACCATCTAGATGAATGCATGTTATGTCCATTCTTGATGCCAAAAGTCAGACCAGATCAAATAAATGGACATGATTGCTGATGATGTTTTGTTTTCTTTTGTTTGTGTTTTTTTCAGAGATAGGAGCTTGATGTAGCTGCCATTTGAAGAGCTAAAGAACAAATTACATAATCTAAAAAGCAACATTTAAATGATTTCTTCTTCAAAACAGGGTTTTGAAGAAGAATCAATCTCTGACATGAGACGGAGTCTAACAGCTTCCATAGAAATATGTTTGTATATGGATCGAATGAGGTTAAAATATTGATTCAGGGTTTTCCCCAATACCAGGCCAATACTTTAGAGAAAGTTTCAATTCTTGAGGTTAAAAATATGATAGACAAGATTTTATAAGGATGCAAATGGTACCAAATTAGTCATCAAATAGTCCTTGACCAACCTTGCACTGAACTCAAATTGATCGCAAAGTTTTTCACACATAGATAACCCTTAAAATGAAGTTGAGATGCCACATAAAACTCAAAATTTGTTTTCCTAAAACCATAGCCCAAAAGAATCACTTCCTCAGATTTAATAATGCATGCGAGATGCACTTTGAAGGATAAGGTTCCTTTTGTATATACTATATTTGGAGGTATTGTTGGAGAGAGCTGACATGCTTTGACGATGGAAAATTTAAATTTCATTTGGATCCAAAACCCCTTCCTTGACTTAGGCTCACTTCCATGTAAATTTAAATTTGAGCCAAATTTTCCATCTAATTTGAGAACTATTTTGAATTTGAAAATTTTAGTAAAATTTTATTTTGACTTCAACATTTAAATTTAACTATTCAAAAAAAATCTTCTTATCCTTATGAGATGTGTCATAGACTAGCCAATAATATGTTTCCACATCATCCATTTGTTGGGGCTTTTGACCACAAGGTGGGGGCATCAACTTAAATTTGACATATCTCTCAAACCGTAAAGAGTCTCGCGATGTGCCACATACCATTGAAATTGACATAGTGAGGAGAATCCAATAAAGGTGAGCTTGGCCACAAGGATCTTAAATTTACTTGTCATATTTGGCATAAAAGGCGTGGAATCTTCTGGTGCTACTTGGGTTGACATCAATGACAACCACATTTCAACAGAAAGATGGTGAGGAATCCCTTATCTATTCTCACACTTGTTAAACCCTGAGAAAGACATGACTGTACTTTTATCTCTTTTTCAGCTTCACTATAAAACTCATGAAAAAGATACTGACCTGAGCATTATTTTAACTCTTTCATCAAGCTTGTTAAAACTAAATGAAAAATATGCTATAGAGCTTACTTGTCTTCTCTTTCATGCTCATTAAACTATGAAGGGGATTACCTATACCAAAAGGGAAAGGGGAGAAGAGTATTTTGTTCTATGATTTATCATGGTAGTTATCAACCACCCTTGAACATTGCACTTGTTTGAGTCATTCTCTTACAGTTGGTCTTTGCTGGGCTTTAGAGCCACACCATCAACATGAGTCGAGTCACTCTATTATTTATTTAGTATCTCACTCGATTGGTTACCCAACCATTATTTGGGATGTGGTGATGCCTCTTATGTCACCATTATGTAGTATTATTCAATCCAGGTTTCTAATTTCACATTTGTGTCATGCCATTACATGTTCAAGGGAATCCCTAGCCAGAGTCATCCCTCTATAGTGTCATTCTATATTTTGTGTCAGTCATACCTATGTCAGTTGTGCATCAATTCTTTAGTTGCTAACATCAAAGACTTGATCTTATTGTTAGTTTTGTGTCAAGTGATGGGGGATACATCACAACCCTCCTTCGATGTATCTCTTCCCATTTACATCAACACCTCATCTAGGATGTAGATCTAGAAATAGTCTAGTACCTTGGAGCTTGCAGTCCTCAGTGAAAGGTTTCGTCATAGTTGGCAATGGGATTTCCTCATTGGCTCATGTTGATTGATTATACAAGTGCTCAATATCAACTCCTTCATTCACATTCCATATATTGTGGTAGCTAACTTGGGAACCATTTTCATCATTAGTGGTCCTCATCACAAGTATTAATGGGATCCATCAATGCCTGGTAACTATATGGTCTCCCTGCATGCTCGACATTAGCTCATTTATTTGCATCTATTCGAGTTGTACCATCAACACAATTCAAAGACCTTGGGGCATGATGCCACCTCACTCAATCACGTTGCCTCACCCAAGCTATGTTGGAGAATGTATTATGTACTTTGAGGGCTATCCTATGGGCACTCCTTTTGGTGTCTGCAACCTTACTTATGTCTATTGTGGAAGAGATCTACATTGTATTGTGACTAGTCCTTGATAACATGAGTCCATAGTATGTTGTGTGGGATGCCATGCTCTATTCTTTCAATATTTATTATGGGTATGCCTACCCTAGGGATGTATTTATATGTATCTGACTATGATTTTCAAAACCTCTTCAAGTCCTACGTTTGTGGTTCCTTCCCTCCTCCTAGCTCACTAATATTATTTAAATGTATTTTGGCCACCAATTTCTCGTCTAACCTCATACATTAGGGGGCATCTGTTATAGCTCAAAATTGTCACCCCCTTGGGTTCATTAGGGATTAAGATCATCTTGAAATTTGAGATGCATAAAGTGGTCCATGGAAGCTTCATAAACGTGCATTTTTTACACCTTGGGCACTCATTAAACACTAGAAGACAACATTGTTAGGCCTAACAATGCTTTAAATGACTTGTCAAGGAGAATTGAAGGGTTCAATATATCTCCACTTACACTGAGAAAGAGAGTTGAAGTGACAGTGTGAATGTACAAGAGAAAACAAGGTCAAATTTGATCACTTTTTATGGTAAGGACGAGAGGACCATATAAATCATGGTCAACAAAGTGTCTAGGTCCAATGCGATCACTCCTCCAAGATATCTATAAAAGCAATTTCATCCATGGAAAAAGCGGAGGAAATTTTATTGTAACAAAGTGTTTCCTGAATACATATTTGTGGGATTTCTTGTGATAAGCCATAAACATGGTGTGCCTTGACAGTGAGCTGTGATGAGGGATACCATGGATAGAACACTGCAGAGGAGCAATTATTGCAACACTATAGTATAATACAAATGATTTATTCCCAACCCCCAAAAAGTAACTTCTCTCTATTGATCAATGCATTTGAGTTTTGTTTTTCACACTAATGCTAATGGGTGTTGCAAGAAGATGGATTTGATGATTTTTATTTATGTTAGAGAACTTATGCAAGAAGCTCAGGATAAAGGATCTCCAAGAACCTCTCCAGTTAGCTACATCATACATCTACCTCTTGATAGAATGTACATTGTAATTCTTCTTCTCACTTATTCTTTTTTGCATGTGCATGAGAGTGGGATAAATAGATCGGGGAACCTACTATCTGTGATAGGCCCTGGGTAGGTTTGTGGGTATAGAGTATCTTATTACTACAGGATAAATTTTTGTTAACATTTATTAACAACTTAATGTAAATGAAAATGTAAAATATCTTAAAGTGATGTAGAAGAAGTACCTACCAATGAAGGTGGCCCTGCCTCCTTAGACAAGGCACTGGTTAAAGATCTAGTAGGAGTTCTATTATCAGAACATCACACACATGAATTGAATTTAACAGAAATTGATGAGTTTTGTTTTAACAAAAATTAGCAGAATTCAATTACAATCCTCTAATTCTTCCCCGTCTCTCTCGTTCGAGTGGAGCAGGATGTCTATACATAATTCTTAGTTATTAATTTAATCATGGAGTCAGAGGGCAACCATGAGAATATCATATTCTCATGTTGTCTCCCCTCATTACAATGAAATTACCAAAATATAGAAGAGACAAATAACTAATTATTCATTTTCCATTGCGATAGATAGAACATTGGTCAAAATGGTTTCAGTCAATTCTTCCATGCTAGATGATGCTAACCATCTCTTGTCATTTCCTTTAGTGGGAAAGAATTGGTTGGTGCTTTCACAAAGTGTCCAAGGATGATAGCTAGGTAATGATGATCAACTAGTGTTGTGAGGCTCTCATGTCATTATAGATTTCGTAGGTGTTGCAACAATGTCGATGAGGTGTTATAACAACTACCATCAACGTTCAAGGTTCTTACAGGGGTTGTAATAGTGTGGTGGTGTTGTAGAATTGCAAAAACCATCGATGTTACAATCTCATGGAAGTATTGTGGCTACCATCCAAACCAATGATGTTGCGACTTCGTGGAGGTATTACAATAGCTACCCCTTCTAGTGATGTAGCAACATCATGGAGGTCTTGCAGTATCTACCCATTCTAGTGATGTAGCAACATTGTGGAGGTGTTGCAACAATTTTCATTCACCAATAATGTGATGAAGGTGTTGTAACATCATGAAGTTGTTAAAACAAATAAACAAGTAGCCTTCGTTGATACTTGTACAAGCTTCTATAGAGAATTCCTCATGATTTATTATTAGTTATCACAAAATTAATGATTATTTTCTAATGAGTTATATGATGGTATGAATATGGGAAAAAAGTATTCAAAAGGTGTGAAATGGGTACAAAAAGGATGCCATTTTGGGCACCCCTCATCTTCCCAAGATGAAACTCTTGCATTTCCCTATGGAACCTGATAACTAGTCTAAGTTGGAGTAACAACTACTAGGATGGAGATTGTTGATATGTAATCAACTTTCCTACATCATAAGTAGAAAAATAACCTTTCCTTCTTACAATCTCTCTCCAATAGGAAATTGTTTTGTCCATAGTCATGCTATATTTAGTCTGGTACTTTGAAGTAGGAAGCCAGATCATAGAGTAATGAAAATTCATCCCAACCCATTCATTTCCATATATTTTAATTCATACGATGTACATGGGATCTCTTTCTAAGGCCATTGCAGGGTTAAATGGATATGTCTTCCATATATCATCTACGACATATTCCCATCTCTTAGTACATCCTTCTGAACCTATTTTAGCCAAGAATTGCATCTGTGTCCTACAATGTTTAGTAGTTTCTTGATTATTATGAGCCATCAACTTTGTGTGAGGTTGAGAGTTAACCCAATTGTAATGTGATGAGGACCTCTTGGGGGTTGTAGTATTCTTCTTTAACCCATAGGTTATAGCTATAGTTATTTTGAACTACTTGAAGTTAAATATTTCAATCAATATGATTATTAAAATATTGTGTAAATGCCCTTAATTGGGCACCCCCCCATAAAGTGATTAGGGTTCCATCTAGGATCATGATAAAGAAAAGTATTATGATAATAGAGTTCACACGATAAATTTTTCTCTTCATTTGTATTTCATGGTAAGCTTCTGTTTACAGTGCTGGACCCGCCAACATGTCAGGGGACCTCCCTAGTAAGAAGTCCCAACTAGACCTCAGACCATTTGGTGTAAGAGTCCCAACAGTGGGTCATACGGTACCACCTTGACTACGGTTGCAGGTAGAGGCAAGTAAGATGTCCCTATTGATAGCAAGGGTGTGAGATATGCAACAAATCAAGGAAGGTGCATGAATAGTTCTAACACACGCAGGGTGAGGTAAGTGCACCCCTTGGAAACTTGTGAAAGCATGAAGTTAAGAAGGGAACACACGAGCAAATGTGCGTCACAAACTAGAAGGCAAGTAAGCTAGCAATCCAAAGTGATGGTTAAACCAGCAACACATTTCGGTAAGATTCATACATACATATACAAAAAGAATCTATACAAACATGTGTAAGAAACTAGATACATATATCGTTTAAAGTAAACAAGATAGCTAAAATATAATACAACATATGCATGAAACATGCTGGCTTTGTTATATTAAGAAGTGAAAGTTCAAGTCATACAATACAACCATGACCAACCACTAGTTCTGAAAATGGAATGTTATAGTCACTGCCGCCTACTCCTCTAAAGAGATATACTAGATCTTCACAGTGGAGAAGCCAAGGCTCGTTACAATACTCTCCAAACTTTCTAATCTCATATTTGATCTAAGATAATTAATAAGGTATTACAGACTCATGTGCATGGATGTGCCTATGTTATTTTATTCAACGGATCGATAAGATTGCGAAATATACAGGAAATGAAGTAGTTAAAGAAAACATAACAGACAACACATATAAACACAACAAGTTTAATAAGGATTTCACCCAATACTCTTGGGCTACGTCTCCTGGTCCAGCCTTCAGTGGTGGCCTCTATATTATGTTTTCAAGAAGAGTTTTTACAACAGTGAGCTTAATTTGAGTCTCACTCAACAGATACAAATCAATGAGGCTATACTTGGATTCCCCAAGTATTTAGAGTACAGAGACCCTCCCTACTGAATCTTGACCTCTATTGGTCACAATGGTATGAGTCCAATCTAAGAATCAATACATGACAGGCATATACAAAGGAGTTCGCTTAAACCTCTCAAGCCTTCTCTGGAGTACAGAGACTCTCTGACTCTCTCTGGCTTTGTCTTAACTTTGGATCGATGCTACCTTTACTTCTATAGGTCAGCTCAACTTCTTCTCTCTGCTCTAACTTATTGCTTCCCCTTCTCTCTTTGTCAGTTTGTGGTTTTAAAAGCCAATCTTCTTCTTCACTGTTCATTTTTGCTTCCCGGTTTTTCATTTCCCCTACCTCTGTCCGTTTGAATCCCTCTATCTTGCGTATTCAGTCACTGTATAATGCCTCATAGAGAGGTGGCCACCTATTTCATAATAGATGAATCTTGGACATATTTGAAACAATCGATTTTTTTGTTAATTCCAAGAATACCCGCAAAACATGACCTTCTGCCAACGCATTGTCCATATCGAACTTCAAATCCTATACAAATCTACCTATTGACCCTGTCAAATCCGGTCATCCATGAAAACACGTCTCTATCATTGATCTAGGGGCCCCAGATCCTATGGTCATCCTTGATATCAGGCGACTAAGTAGCATGATGTTTACCTATCCGATGTGAATGGTTTTCTCTCTCTTCCATCGGACGCGTGGCACTTGTTGTATGTCATCGGGCAAAACTCAGTTGAAACCGCTTACTACTCATAGCCCCTTTGATATTCTGCTGGTTTTGTGGAATCTTGCTTTCATATAATTGGAATGATATTCGTTGCGTTTTATAATTTTTCGGCTCTGGGTGCTTGCGACCTTTCCTTCTTTGAGGGGTTTTCCTTGTGATATGTGATTAATGACTTGTTGCTAATCGCATATTAGAAAATCCTCGTCTGTGCGCTTTGACCGGTGATCGTCGTTGCTCCATGCTGATCACCAATTTCAACTGTTATGAGGATATCTCCGATAAGCTTGATCTTTGTAAGATTTTGAATCTTTCGCATTATTTTTAAAGAGTTCATGAAAACTTAGAGAGTGTTCTAGGATCCAATTTGGATCACAACCTTCCCACAGAAAAAGCTTTTGTACCACCAAAAGTTGGTTTTTAAGCATCAATCAAGTGAGGATATAGATTCCTTGCTTTCCCAATTTCTATCCATCTTGAATTGCTTGGTTTTGAACCTTTGAGTCCAATCCTGAGGTACTCAACATCCCCTCTGTACATAGTTCTTACCTTCTTGTCCAGAACTATATCTTCCTACAATTCATTGAGATATTTAGGCAACAGATTATCAATAGAAGGCAACTGGCTTTACTCTTCGGGATTTTCAATCAATGAAGGTTCAAATAGTCTCAAGTTTTCTACATTAACTATTGAATAGATGTGCATGTAAGTTGGCAAATCAAGGCGAAAAGAATTCTCACCAATTTTCTCAAGTATCTTGAAAGCTCCATACCTTATCGGCTTCAGCTTCTTACCTTCACCTTGCATTTTTTCTTTGCTGATATACAACTAGACTTGATCACCAACTTGGAAACTATGCTCAATCTGATGCTTATCATGCCTTGCCTTGTGCTTGGCTTGGCTCTTTTCCAACTGTTCTTGCACTGCCCGGTGAATTTCTTGGATTTTTTCAATGAACCGAGTTGCCTTGTCCACATCAATAAGTCCATCAATTACTATGTCTTTACCAAAGACAAAATCCAAGGGAGACCTTGGTGTGAAACCAAAACAGGTCTCAAAAGAAGAATGTTTAGCCCGGTTTTAAGCATGTTGCACATAAAAAAAATGTTCATCCAAAAGCTTGGGATGCTTGCTGCAATATCCTCTGAGCAACTGGATCATTGTCCTATTGACCACCTTTGTTTGTCCATCTATTTGTGGATGAAAGGCTGTGCCCTTCTTTAGTCTAATGTCCATCAATTCCCACAGATTTGACCAAAACTTTCCAACATATCGGGAAACTCGATCAGATACAATGGAAGTGGGTAATCCAAAATGAACCCGTACATGCTGAAAGAACAACTTTGCTATTTTTTCATTTGTAATCTGTTTGTTAAGGGTATTAAAATACACATTTTGTTGAACCTATCCACAATAACATATAAATAGTCATGACCTTTTCTAGATTTAGGCAGTCCCCCAACAAAGTCCATGGAAACACTTTCCCAAAGATGAGAAAGAACTAGTAGTGGAGTGTACAAGCCTATTTTTCTATTGCTGGGCTTGCTTTTACCTCACATGGTACACCCTCTTACATATCTAGAAACTGTTTCATTCATTTTTGGCCAATAACAAAACCTTTGTAGCTGTGCAACTGTTTTAGTTACACCGAAATGACCTGATATCAAGGAAGTATGTGCCTACCTATTTATGTTAATTCTCTCCTCTTGTGGGATGCATAGCTTTCCCAAATGATACAAGAGTCAGTCCTTAATATAGTAATCCAATTCTTCGACCTTTTTGCCGTTACTTAAAGCTGCATATACATCTTTAAAGTCTATATCTGGAGCATATTGTTCAATGTAGCTTTCATGCATTACCGAGTTATGCTTAAGTATAGTAGATGCATTTATGATTGGTCTGGACAACATATTTGCAAATTTATTGTGTATGCCCTTTTTATATCTGATGACAAGATGAAACTGTTGTAGGAAACCCATCCACCTATAGTGTCTTGATTGCTGCAACTTAGTTTGTGAGTGTAAATATTGAAGTGGTTGATGATTAGTATGTATAACGGTCTCTTTGCCCATTAGATAATGTTTCCACTTTTTCACACTCTGTACTAATGCATACAATTCTTTATCATATGTGGGATAATTAACTACTGCATAATTAAATGTCTCAGAATGATAACATATGGGTTTACCATGCTGCATCAACACTGCTCCCATGACATAGTCACTAGCATCAGTTTCAACCTCAAATGGTCTTTGAAAATTGAGCAATGCTAATACTGGTGTCGTACTATTGTTTTTTTGTAAGGTGTTGAAGGCTTTCTGCTATTTTCCTCCCCACTAAAACACCTTGTTCAATCCTGTTAAATCATGTAAGGGAGTTGCAATCAAAGAAAAGTTAGCAAAAAACTTTCTCGAATGTTGTGCTACTCCTAGGAAGCTTCTAACTTCTGTAGCAGATTTGGGTTTAGGCCAGTTTATAATGACTGCAATCTTAGAGGGATCTATCTTCAATTCACCATACCCAAATAATTCAAAGATGTTTTGCCAAATTCACATTTTGATAGCTTAACATAAAGATTTTCTCTTTTCAAAACATCTAGAGTCTGCTTTACATGTTTCAAATGTTCTTACCATGTTTTACTAAATACAAGAATGTCATCTAAATACACAATGACAAAATCATCCATAAAAGGCCTGAGTACATCATTCATTACTCTCTTGAAAGTAGCAGGAGCATTAGTTAAGCCAAAAGGCATAACTAACCACTCGTATAATCTCTGCTTTGTTTTGAAAGCGGTCTTCCATGCATATTGCTCTGCAACTCTGACCTGATGGTAGCCACTATCCAAGTCCAACTTGGAAAAGTAAACAACTTCTTTCAACTGATCTAATAGATCATCTATGCAAGGAAAGGGATAACGATTTTTGATCATTACCTTATTTAGTGCTCGGTAATCAATTCACATTCTACATGAGCCATATTTCTTTCTCACCAAGACAATTGGAGACCCACATGGCTATGTGCTAGGTCTTATGAACCCTTTCTCGAGCAGCTCATGTACCTGCTTCTTGATTTCTGCATTCTCTAAAGCAGACAACCTGTACATTTTGATGTTAGGCAATGGAGCATCTTGCTGCAAATTAATATCATGTACTATTTCCTTTTTGGGTGGCAAACCTTTAGGTTCTTGAAATAGCATATCATATTCTAAAAATACTTTTTCTAAATTAGCTTGTTGTTTAGAATTACAACCTTCAAATACATTAGTTTTATCGGGTTTCTTTTCCTTTACAACCATCAGTAAAAATTGTTTGCATGAATTTACAATTCTTTTCATCTGCCCTGAGTTTATGAGAGTATAATTATTCTTGAGTTTATGAGCTCTTACAATATATTCAATTCCATCTTTAATGAGTTGATACTTGTTTTCAGCTCTACAAAAAATTGCTTTTCTATCATACAAGTAAGGACTTCCCAAAACAATTCCACACATATCCAAGGGAATTATATCTAACTCAACCTCATCTACAAATGCTGACCTAAAAGAAAACCTAAGTTTACATTGTGTAGTCACTTGTAACTTCGTTTTATCACATAACCAACCCAATGGATATGGCTTCTTGTGAGGTGTGGTTAGTAATCCCAATTTCTTTACAATTGCTTCAGAAATTAAATTTACCTCTGAGCCACTATCAAACAATGTATCAATCCCTTGATGCTTGGAAATAACTCTAATATGAAAAATCTCATGCCTTTTCCTCTCATTTTCTTCATTAATAGTAGATTGTGCAGAATCACTAGTAGATGCTTCAGAATTTTTATCTTTTATACCAGTGGCTGTGATTGTTGTTTCATCCCCTGAGTTTGACCCCAAATCCTTCTGAATAGCTGCAACAGTCTTCTTATTTTTGCCATTGTACTTCTTGGGTTTCAAATCTAGATGCAGAATCCAACAGTGTTCATCATCATGCCCATCCTTCTCGTAGTGAGTGCGTGACGGTTTGGTCTTCAATAAACATTTTCCTTCCTCTCTTTCCATTTCTTCTTTCTCTTTTTCTTGTTCTTGCTTGCGGTGGGTTTTGATGATCCCCCTCTCTCTAGGTTCACATTCTTTCCCCTAGCCTCTAGATGGGTAGCTTGAATAGATACCTCATCTATGCCGGTAGGGTTAAACATGAGAATGGTATGTCTCAAATAACTATGTAGACCACCTATATACTTCAACAAGGTTTCAGGTGATTCTAAAGAAATGCGTAGAATCAAAGCTCTTTTTCTAAATTCTTGGGTGTAACTTTGTACACTTTGCACTTTCAATTGGCGAAGAGTTTGCCAACTCATCATGGCTTGCTGCATATAAGCTAGTGGATAATTGTTTTTAAATTGCAGAAACAAATTCAATCC
Organism: Pinus taeda; assembly: GCA_000404065.3. NCBI lineage: Eukaryota > Viridiplantae > Streptophyta > Pinopsida > Pinales > Pinaceae > Pinus > Pinus taeda. The sequence continues at coordinate 18,134 of APFE031635017.1, forward strand.
AGAAAGAAAGGATTTTACCATGCTTCTTCATGTCAACTTGTGTTCTGCCTTCCCACCATACCAAGGTAGTTCCTCCAAGGCGTAGGCTAGCCAGCTGAATCTTAATTCTGTTTGAATCAATGCTTTTCACCTTGCAATACACATCAATCTGTCGAATCCAATTATCTAGCTTCTCTGCATTCAACTCTCCATCATATATTGGCAAATCAAATTTAACATCTAATTTAATCAAATATGTTTTCTTTTTATTTTCAGGGCTATCAGGAGGTGTGGGAAGCTTTTCTTCTTTCCCTTTGCATTTAGAATGGTCATTGATGAGATATTCTTCTGCTCCTTTGTTATGCTAGGAAGTTGAAGAATCTTCACTTCAACCATTCTTAAATTCTCTATAAATTTCCTCTACCATGGCTCTCATAGTCAAGAAACTGTCCATGAACTGACATTCTGATTCCAAGGGAATTTCTTCTGACATTTTCCCCCTAGTATAGAATCTACCAATTTCTGGGTTAGAATCGGCCAATTCTCCTCCTCATAGTTTAAGATTTGATCTAGTTATCATTCACTAATAGTCCAACACAAGTTTGCCTAACCTTAGCAACCTAAAGCTATGCTACCACTTGATCTGATATTTGATCTAAGAAAATTAATAAGGTATTACAGACTCATGCGCATGGATGTGCCTATGTTATTTTATGCAACGGATCGATAAGATTGCAAAATACACAGGCAATGAAGCAGTTAAAGAAAACATAACAAACAACACATATGAACACAACAAGTTTAATAAGGAGTTCACCCAATACTCCTGGAGTACGTCTCCTGGTCCAACCTGTTAGCGCTTGGAATTCACCTAGGCTGAGATAGACGAATTCTCAAGGCTACATCAAACCATTTCACCTCGTAGCTAGCCCTACGAGGTATGAGAAGGCTCTCTCGGGTCAGATTCGGTAGATCTTTCAATATGATGAGCTGAACCAATTAGGAATAAAGATTTTAGGCTAGTAAATTGATAAGGGGTGTTGATTTAAAGATTTTTGGTTTTTTGGTGGCAATTGGAGGGAGTGCCATTCAGGGTGCAGGGATTGAGCACAGTTTTTGCAGGGGGATCTTTGGGGCAAGGTAGGAGTGAGCGGTGATGCCTTAATCTGAGATGGATGATCAGGGATGATAGAGAAGGAGCTAAAGAGGGAAAACAACAATTTGAATCCTCTCTAGATAGCAGAAAACATAAATTTTGAACAAACTAAAAAGCTGAGCATGTCAAAGCATGTATTCAAACTTTACCACTTCATCTGTTCAAATAGAAGCAAAAGAGAGATGTAAAATACATAAACAAACTTACAATAACATGTAGATAACACACCATCAACACTACAATCCACAAGAATCCACAAGGATGTCTGCAAAACCCTGGCCTTCTTCCTCTTGAAATTGCAAAGATAGATGTAAAATATACAATGAAACTTTCTCCCACAAGAGTCCAACCTTCCAACCTCTCAAAATGACTAAGAAAACACATAATATAGGAAAGCTAACCTCTTCCCTTGCCTCTAGGGGTCGAGCTCATCCTTCTAGGAGCAGTTTGAAATAATTCCAAACTAAGCACTAGATAATAGGCAGCTCAACAACTTGCCTCTATTACTTAGCTAACTGATTCATGCATTAATTATTCACTTTTTACATCAAGGAAGCTTCTAGAAGAGTAAAGAGAGGTAAAATCTATCAAGGTGCCATGAAAATATTACATTTATCCATCATCTACAAGTAAAAATAATCAACCATAGTCAAAACAGTGTTTTTTTGACCAAAAAAGTCAATTCTGGCAAAGTTTGCTCTCATGTCCGCGCCCACTGTCTCTCGTGTCCGCGCACCTTTGCAGCAACTTCTGAGTGGGTTCCACTGGTCCAAATCAAGTGCAAGATAGCTCATTGGAAAGCTTGGCCTGTCTACTTTCCATCCCAAGTGGAATTTCTGAATTTGGAGTTGGTTTGCCCCCTCAAAAACCATTTCTCCCAAGGTCACTTTCTGCAACTCAAAAAGTGGGCAGAAAGTCATTTTTTTGATGTATTTTGAGCTTTTGGAGGCTCAAATCTAAAAATTAAACTTCTCCCGAGTACTGGTAATTTTTCTCTTGGCATGCCCTTTCCAAAAATGCCAAGTTTTCAAAATTCCAAGCAGTCCTTCAAAATGTCCGCCCGCGCGACGCGGACGCGACACGGGAAAAACCTGTAATTTTACCAAAAATTGGCAAAATGCTCCAAAATTCTCAAAATTTTCATATTGAGATGCTAGATCAATGCTGATCAGTACCATAATGAGTGAGGCCACCCTTACAAGGCCTTCGCTGTGTCTCAACCTCCGTGGATGAAGATCGGTCATCACCTTTCTCATTAGTCTCAGTGGTTGACATGATGTTATTGAGCAAGGTGGAACAAATAAGTCCAAATGATCGCTGCCCTGCCTGCAAAATGCTGTGAAGTATGTTGTTTTCAAGGGGAAAAATCATGAGGAAAATGTTAGGGGAAGGAGTTTATATAAGGAAAGGGAAAATATATACAAAAAACAGGGAACTTTGAAGGAAATAATCACACAATGTCAAACATGCCATCTCATCTCTCATCATTTGCAAATCAATACTTTATTAGGAAAATGTGTGTTTTGATCACCAAGGGAAAGGACAATAAAAATTTACATGATGGAGGGAATGAGGGGATATAGGGAATTAGGGTTAGGGAGTAATGAAACCTATTAACAAAGTCTGCCAACCAATTTTCACAACAGCAGTCTTTCAATAGGGCTGGCAGCTTTCATAATTGCATTTGTCATGAGTGAATTAGGGTTTCATTGCATGTTTTGACAATAGGGAAGGAGATTCAATTGCATAGGGAGTTTGAAAATGGGATAGGCAATTGAATTAGGTTTTTCATGAGGGGAATAGGTAGGAAAATAGAGTCTAGGGAAAGGGAGATGATACCATGTCATTGTGCAAACCCTAGCCACAACAAACTGCTCCTTTTGGAAAACATTGCAGCTGTACATTTGATAATCTTTGCATGAACACCATATAGCTACTAACCTCTGATTTTTGTGCAGCAAGATGTCCTTTCATTCATTGTTGTGCCTTTTACATATGTTTGCTGTGTGCAATAGTGTTTAGGGTTTGAGCATGATATATGAGGGGAAACTAGGGTTTGGTAGGATTTAGAGGTAGGGTTTGTATGGTTAATTTGCAAATGAGATCAATAAATATGACATATTAACATATGTGAATATCAATGGGAAAATGAAAGGAGGGATATAAGGAAAAATTGCCTTGAGAAACAAACAAACTATCAAAACATAAGCTTGCAAAACACCCATCATTCCTCCATCGATTTCTTGCATGAAATTATGATCATAATCCTCCTTTGCAATCATCACACCACCACAAAGCACATGGAGGAGACATACCTTGACAAATTTAGGTGAGCTTGGAAGAGATTTTGCTGATTGGATGAGTTTTTTGTGTAAATTGCCCAGAAATCCGCGCACCACCCAGATGTCCGCGCACATGTAATTTCCTTTAGAAAATTGCCCTCTCAGAGCCGCGCACTGCCCAGAAATCCGCACACTTGCAGGAGGCTTTTGGAGGCCTTCCTGGTGTCAGAATTAGGTGAAGGATAGCTCGTTGGAAAGGTATTTGAGTCTACTTTCCAAACCAACCAGAATTTTTCAATTTGGAGTTGATTTGACCTGTAAAAAATCAAATCTCCCAAGACTGGTCAAAAAGTGCCTAATGAGGCTGCCTCAAGGAAGAGTGTTGTTGCAGTCAACTTTTGAATGCCTTCCTCAACCCCAAATTGAGCTCATGATAGCTCATTGGAAAGATATTTGTGTATAGTTATCATTTTACCCATCAATAAAGTCATTTGGCCAACCAAGCTAGGAGAAAACTTGATTTTCCCAGGGTCACTACAGAGGTGCCTTTGATTCTCCTGAGGCAACGGTATTCTTGACATTTCTCTCAAAAAATGACACCTGTGTAAAAAGTGAAGGAGGTTTTTCTTACTTGGCATGTGATGGACAAAAACCTCTCTCAGTTTTCCAAAATTCATCTCTAACTACTCTGAAACATCATTTGAGTGAAACTTGCCCCGATGTGTGAAACAAGGAATTTGGTCGAAATGAAGGGGATAGGGGGCTTCTAAATTCTTGGGGAAATTTTTGGGAGTGGGGAGGGATGTTAGGAAGCAGGGGAAAGTGGAATCTCAGAGATTGAGTGAGGGGAAGGGGTCCAAAAGGGAAAATCACAGGCCAAACCTAGAAAAGTGCCAAGTTGTAGCTAGAAACTAGGGTTTGTGCAAAAATGACGATTTTGGGGAATCTGAGTGTTGGGAAGTGTATGATAAGGTACATTAAGGATAGGGGAAGGTGTATGAACATTAGGAAACAAGTTTTGCCATTGATCTGACCATCCAAGAGAAATTGGCTTCAAAACCCTAGGAGAGGGAAATGAACTTGCCAAGGCACAACTGAAGCATGAACAAGATGTAAAATGACTCATTAGACACTGACATGATAATTAAAACCCTATGAATGATGATAGACTCAGTTGAATGATGACATGGATGAGCCTTTGGGCAACTTTGAAAAGAGTGAGAGTAAACCCTAGACCTAATGCCTAGTGACCAAATTTTGCTTGAAGACTCACTGAAATGACAAAATTTGACCTTGACACTTCAAAATCACTTTGTAAGAGCATATTTGATCACTGGAGGAAGGCTGAAAATACTGACACTAACATTGGCTCCAATGGGGATGGTAGCTCCTTGGAGGTGCCAAGAACCTTAGACCTCTGGGAGAGCAGACCAATGCTTTATTCATTGGGCGATGGAGTCATTATTTGAATGGATAACACAAAACCTTTGACACATTTATTGAGTGAAAACTTGACTGAA
>APFE031635024.1:0-15033 GCA_000404065.3 Pinus taeda
CAGTGACCTAATTATAGACTAGTTCAGTAGAGTGAACTTGTACAGCGTGCCACGAGTCACTGTTTCGACCTTTGGCTCTAAAAAATATATACAAGAAACTATAGTCTGTCCTCTTTTTTTACATTCTTACGAAATTTCAATCCGATGCTCATAGAGAAAGTTATGATGATTTTCCCTAGGTCACCTATTTGGAATGTAATTCAGGAGTCTGCAAAAAGACCAACTTCCTTGGATCATATCTCCACAAATATAGTGCAAACAGCTCTAAAATTCAGACCCGAGGTTCAGTGCAATTGCGTCTCAAATGGGTTTTTTTTTAGCTTCTGAAACGTCACAGAAAAAAAAGTTATAGTGAAAATTCCACGATCACCTATTCCGAGCAGCGAAACCCTAGAATCCAAAGCTTTGATACCAAATGTTATGAAACCAACTCACAAAAAGATAGAAAATATAGTTGAACGCCTTAGAATTCAGCCTCTTCGAGGGTGCAACCTCCTTTACATTACACAAATGAACAATTCTTCGATGATTCAAATGAAAAAACCTCCTTTCCATATATAGGAGTATAAGGAGTCACTATATAACCCAGCCACCTAACAATAATAATATAAAGCCACAAAAATAACAATAGAGAGATAATATGGGGCACAGTAATAATAATATGGGGACAATAGGGGCACAACAATATTAATAAGGGATACAACTACAATAGTAATGGGGCAATCACTAGTATTATAGGGACCTAACATATTAAGGAGTACTAAGAAATTGATTAGATGGTAGAACAAAAGAAGAATCTCACTTACCTCTAGAAAAAGAGAGTTGTAAGATCTTGGATTAATACAATATTAATTGAAGTTTGATAGAAAACCCAAAGAAGCTTGTGATCAAAAAGAGAAGACAATTGATCCAGGGAAATATCTTGTACCAAGAAGTTGAAGAGTTTTGATATTGTTGTACAGGCAACTGAATGGTTTAGTTCAAGAACACATTGATTGTGTTGATATTATTGATGCTAATAGAGACACTATTGATGATACGAAACTGATATGATTTATTGGAAGAGTGTGAAGCAAAATTTTGTTGCAATACAAAGAAGGAAGATGTGAAAGCCTATGCAATTAGTTGTGAATAAGTTTGGCTCCATAAGGTGTTTGATGAACTATCTGATGGCATGTTCGAATCGATATTAGATAATCAAAGAACCAGGAAGGTCGAAGTAGTATGATGCAGACTAGATTCAAGAAACTACAACATATCTCTACAGATGAAGAGATAGTTGATGTATGGGAAGTATGAGTACTTCCCACACAAGCTTTGGCTTGTATTTATATCCTCCCTAGTTGAGAGGGAGTGAGGATCTCCTCCTTGGTTGAGAAGGAGTGAGGATGGACACTCTATTCTCCATGTGTCATGTATTATGGCTAGGAATAACAGTTGTAATCCTATTTAAGGCATTGGAAGGGAGAATGGTGGATTGGATAAGCATTTGGGACCAATATTCTTTGAGGATCTGTATCCAAGACAAGAATAGCCTGGAGGACTGATATTCTTTGAGGATGTGTATCCAAGATAAAAATAGTCCTGTGAAGATATACTTGGTGAACATACGGATGGGGTATGTGCCTAGAGAGGCAGTGGTGTCGAAAAGTATGCCTCCCAGCATTGTCCTCTGATCTAGTGGAGACAAAGAGCTTGTTAGTCAAGGCCTTTAAATTTTTTTTGTTATTCAAGGCCTTTCAACTTGAGAGTATCATGTTGTGTCATTATGAATACCTCCCTAGAAGAGGAAGTGTTGAAAATGTAACTAGTTTTGGTTTTCATAACGTAATTCAAATGCATCATTGACATATTTATTATATTCATTTATTATTATTATTTTATTTCTATTCAAAACATGTTCTTCATGATTATAGGGTCAATTGAGTCAAAAAGATTTTTTTGTTGAATCAAATTCCACAAAAAGTTATCAAGTCATCCCTCCTTGGGAACAAGTCGGCCTAGGCTTCCAAGAGCCACCTATTCGACCTCCTTAACATATATATATATATAGAGAGAGAGAGAGGATAGTTCAATCACTTTGTAGTGCATTCACTAATTATCATCACACATCATATTCTAAACCTATCTAATGGAGAAAAAGGATGAAGAATAGGAAGAGAAAGAACTCGCACTTGTGGAGGATTTTCAATAAAGAAGGACAAATGTCAGAAGTTTGTTGTAGACCCAAAATCTCAGGGGGGCAAAATTTCAGGAAGTGGAACAATTTAACCAAATCTGATGCAATTTGACCAATGTTGACTTTGAATATGGAGGTGACTTGGAGGAGGGTTGGATGTGGAGTTTTAGTTTTGGGTCTTGGTCTTGTTCTTGGATATTTCATTTTGACTTGATTCTATAAGAGAAGGATTTTTTGGGTTTTCCCCCTCGTGGGGTTTTGCACTAGCTTGGAGCCTAATTTTTAGTATCTCTTGTCTATTGTACATTATGTTCTTTACGTTTTGTTGTTGTCTAATTGTTTGATGACATAAATAAACAAGTAAAGGTAAGAAAAAAATAAATATCAGTCACAAGTAATTACCATGACAAGAAATTCTACCATCCTAAAAAATTCCAACACTCTCAACCTAGTGATTTTCCTTCCTTTGGAAAATCACTAACCTTAGAGTACTTGGCGACCTCCAACCCCAAGAAAGTGTCATCTACCTCCTTAAATTAACAATTTTCTTTTCAACTTTTTATTTTTATTTTCAGGGATAACATTTCCCAATGTAATACTCAATCCAACTATTTGAATACTTAAATGTTTGTTTTATAAATTTATTGGGTGGTGCTTAAACTCTTTATTTATCACATTCACCCTAGGAATGTTCTTATTGGGTGGTGAATATTTATGTTGTTTTTTATAGATATTATAGGTTCATAGTTACCTAATATTATTTGAACTAGCAAGCATTATGTTTTCTTCTTCCATAATTATGCATAGCACTTCCATAATACGTTCAGCATTATAAATGAGGGTTTCATGTGTTTCATTAATAACCAATAGTTAGTGACAATATGAAGCATGGACTAATGACAAAATAAAGGAACTTCACTCCCAAATCCAAGGTTTAATATCTTTTGTTAACTGGAAAAGTACCTAATTGTGCTTCAAAGTTGATTTATATATCATTAGTGTATCTAATTGTGCTTCAAAATTCATTTAGACATCATTGATCTCACTAAAAGCCAAAAACCTATGTCGAGATGGAATAATTTAGTGTGGATCCATCAATGGATGCATAGATTTCTTAGTTGTGATATAGAATAGTGGAATCTTATCCATTGGAGGATAAAACCTTGCTTCCTTATTAACCTCTATATTCATTTTTCTTGCCGAAAATCGATAACAATTCTTTTGGTATTGTTCACTGAGTTCTTCTCTTAATCTTCTTATTTTTCCACTGAATAATAATCTCTTGTTGGTGTTAGGATATTCCGACAAATAGGAAATAGTTAAGTATAACTTGGTCTAGTGTAGAGTTAGGTAAAGTGTGTTTATTTACTATGTACTTTTGTAACTTACAAATCCGACAGTCATGATATGTTGTGATCCGACGATTCATTCTCTCCTTGGTATTACCAACACTTGATCCATAGCTTAACACCCGATTGGTCCATGATCTCTATTTAAAGAGCATGGAGGGTCATTTGTAGGGTAACCGTTCATAAGAGAAGCGTATGTAGATTTTCATTCTTTTTATTATTAAATTGCTTGAAGTGGTCGTGTTGGCTCAGTTCGTGGACTGTTTCCCTCTTCAAGGGTTTTAACCATGTCAAGAACACTGGTGTATTGATCTATGATATGTTTGTGAGCAGTGCCCTTTGGTGTTTTGTCTGAGGAACTTACCCTGTAAATTCCTACAGATGGCAGGAGGATTGGTTGTGATAAGATATCTTACTCTATTTGTGGAATGAACTATTTAACCATGCACAGAGTTGTATTACAAGATTGAATCAATAACCAAAATCAAAGAGAGGTGAATTTAAATTTGTATATTTGATAATCTTGTTAATTAAAACTAGCAATAAAGAGCATGGATGGAAAAGAGATGATTTTAATGTGTTTCCATTCATAAGTTTATTTACAAAGTAGTTAACCATATATGTGAATTTAGATTTCAAATTTAATATAAACTTCAAATTTAACATTTGAAGTTTTGCAATAAAAGCTTATTGTTGTAATAATTATTCATTTTGAATTGTGTTATGAATTTTTGCAAATACCATCAAGATTTTAGTGGTTAATTAAGAGATTATTTGAGCTCTCTAAACAATGTATCTAAGTTTCATTATTTTTCTTTGTGCAAGATAGGTGAGAAAAGTCTCTTTCCTTCTTGCTTGCACATTTTTGTTTAGTTGGTTAAATAGTATAATCTTTAATAAGAGTCCCTTTATTATGCACATAACGGCTAGAAGAAAGAAGCCACCATGATTGGACACTAACATATGGTTGACAAATAACATTTTTCATCCAATGTGCCTCAAGAACTTCACATTCAATGTTATACTATAGGTACAGTGAGACAATGGGTAACGGTCAAAGAGGCAAAGGTGACATGTCTAAGAATTTCAATATCAATATGTTTCCTCTTCCCAATGCGGAAAACACACTATGGAGTTTGATCTCGAATGAAAATGTTGTCATGTCATTAACATCTCAAAGAAATGATTAATAGATGTTTTAATTTTGTGAGCATCCATAAATATATAAATTCCTAGAACCTAGAGCCTTTGTGAGAGAATATTAGGTGGACAAGTTTGCAGAGAAAAACAATGTACACAAGATTGTGACCTATAGTAGTGACTCCCACCCAAACCTTTCAAGCTAATCACACGTATACTATACCTGATTAAAATGTGCAAGAGAAAGTGAGGGATATAATGATGCTTATGAATCGCATGCATGGAATGTTGGACACTCAACCCATATATATGGGTGAGATGCATACCAATTAAATATGAAGTTCTCAAGCAAAGCATTACGTTCAATTGAATGGTCCTAATTCCAAATAATCTTACTCAAAATATATAGAAATCTATGGAAATGATGAAGAGTGGAGCAATTTATTTTCATATGGAATTGCACTTCATATATTATGTTTGTGCCTATGCAAACTTTTTAGGTTTCAAATCAATTTGGACACTTATGTTTCTTCTATTACGCGCGTACACTAGAGCTTGTGGAATACAAAGTACTTGTAACCATTCCAATGAATCAACCAATATTGATAGTGAGGTTGTTTTCCCATCCCAGTTGTTTCATTACTTGGGGGTATGGGATGAGCTAGATTTACTTTCAATGCTTGTCTGGGGTATGTGGTAATGGTTATCACTCTACTCATTCACTTGATAGGTAAGGAGTGGTTACGGAAAAAAGAATGGATATGGAGGGAGACATTTAGATTCATGAATGTTGACCCTATTAAAAAGTGAATAATCAATTCTTGCAACAAGTGATTCACACTATACCATGTGTACTTTATGTTTTAGCTTTTCTAAATTAGGGAAGTATATGGCAAATAATTTTGTGTTTTCCTTTTGAGTAAATTAAATTCATGGAATCATTCAAATATTGGTGTGCACGAAGATATTTGTTTCATCGGTATTTATGGGGTATCCAATACACACAATTTGTCTGGAGTGAACAAAGTTCGTACTCCCTGCTAACTACTCTAGAAAACTTGGAATGTAAAGATCTCCATTGAAATAAAAGAATATATATTAGAAAGTATGAATAAGATGATGTTACAAATGAGAGTGAGATGTCTGCTTATATACTAGGAAGTGTCTCTTCATGGAAGGTCATGTCTAATTTACACATGTCTCTTCAACCTAATTACTAATTAACTAATCATTGTCTATGATTATTATCATTTACATTATTTCTTATATATTTTATTCATAACATTGTCTCCCCCCTCAAAAAGCTTTGTCCTCAAAGCTTACTGATGAAAGGTCTGATCTTATTTTTCTACTTTGAATATCTTCTTGTCTCACACTTTCATCTTCATCGAAACAAGACAATATGATGCTCGAAGTGATATATAAAATTGTCGCACGGAAGAAGGGTTTGACCATCCTAAATTAATATTTTGTGAAATATTTTTATTATTGGGAACTTGTGATGAACAGTTATTATTGGACTAAGTTGTGTGCACTTCAGTATTCTTCATAACATAAGTTTTTTGTTTATATTCTGAGTACGTAGCTTGATTGAGTTGTCTACTCTAGTGATTCATATGTTGGTAGGGAACTTTTTTGGTTTGTCTTTCCCTTATTAGGTGTGTGGCAATTTTTTTATTTTCTTTTGGTGAGGATGTTGTTGATTTGGTTACAAAACCTTCACTTGGGATGTTCATTGTCTGAACTACAACATCTAAGTTTGTATTTTCTTGCTTGTCTACTTTCTAAGTTGTGACATTCACTAGATTGGTATTTACTCCCTTATCTTCAACGTGGGTTGTTACCACTGGATACTTTGATACTTCCTCTTGAATACAATGTTCTAACTTGTCTTTTAACAACTTCTTGTCCTTCTTAAGATTTTTAATTTGTGTTAGTAATTTTTCACTATGATCCTTAAGTCGCAAGATTTATTCATTTTTATCAACAGTGGATTTGTCAGTTTCATTTTGCATATTTTGTAATACTTTTTTACTTTCTTGAGAAATTACTTTTAAAATTAAAATATTTGATATATCTTTTAGCATTACTGAATTTGGCTTCAATGTAACATCTTGGAGTGTTATTTTCTTCTTCCTGTAAGAAAATGGTAAAAAAAAATTCTTCGTTTTTAAGATGATGAATCCTACTGTTTCCATCCACGATGACCCCAAAATAATGTCATCTTGATTGCTCCATAGATTTTGAACTACGAATTGTGATATAAATGTATAATCCTCAATGTTTAACTATAAATTAGTTATGTCATATTTTTTGTGGCCAAAATAGTCTAATTTTTCGATTATATTTGACTCTGGAATCCCTAATTGGTTTGCGATTTTAGGTGTTATATAATTTTTATCTTTGGCCGAAAAGATAGAAATAGTAACATATTTTCCTGCGAGAATTCCCTTAATGTTAAATAGTGTTTTAGCTTAGCTAGGTAAAGTTTTTGTTAATCTTTCGGCCTTCATTTATGAATTAAATGTCATTTTATTTAGATGAACTTTCTTCAAAATCACCCTTTTTAACTTATAATCTTCCTGCGTTATTTTAATGAAAATTTTAATAGCTTCCGCTTCAATCTTTTATTTTGCTATTGAATATATATGTGTGTTTGTTTGTTTTGTATTCTTACTTTCACCTTTTAAAATTTCTTGAAATATATATGTATATACACTTTTCCAACTTATAATTGTCATACTTTTAATAATCTTCCTCTAATAGCTCGTATCCTCCTTTTTCGATAGGTGTTATCTTATGATTCAGTACGGTACAACGATTTAATTTTTGTTGACCAACTGATGCAACGGTTGACTAATGATGCAAAACGATGGTAAACAGAGCATAGATAGAACAAATTGTCTGCAAGGTTATACGGATCGGGTGAAGACATCGCAATGGTATCGGTTAGTTGGTGTATGATGGATAATAGATTGAAAAATAAAAGACCGGAAAATACCCTTTATGCTGCACATATGATTGGTATTTTATTTATTTACTTTTAATATAAGAGAAACCTTATATATATTGTAGTTTCTAAATGGCTATATCTTTTAGCAAACCACTCAATTTTAAAATGCACGATTATGAAAGACGTGACTATACGAGAGAGGCACGACTTGATTATGCTCGTTCAAATTGCATGTATGAATTAAAAGGCGGCTGACAGGAGGTACAGATGCATAGGGTAAGGTATTGTTACATGTAATGGAGTCTGTAATTTTATTTTAATTATTCTCACCGGGAAAGAGTTGGTCGACGAAGTATTGATCCATGTAGTTCCTTGGCATGAGTATTTATAATAAGAATTCTCTGCAATCATCCAAAGATTCCAGCAGGAGGTTCCGCTAAAGGAACAAAGCAACTCGAAGTGAATGAGTCACTTCTGAATTGTATGAGTGGCTGGAATGGGAAAAGGCCAATGTCGACCCGAGTGAGTGCAAAACAAAGAGAAGTGGAAGAGACTATTGGAACAATGAGACCATTGTTGGGCGATGAGAGGGAGCGAGACAATGCGTATAGTAGAGATTGCATCAGGATGCTTGACGTAAGGCCTAGGTGAGTGGGTAGGTTGTGGTGTCTCGTTTTTGCAGCAAGAAGGAATCAACGGGACTATAGACAACGACTCTAAAGCAATGTACAGCAACTCCAAGACTATTGCGTGCTATGGGTCGTGATGGTAAATAACTTCTTCCTTTTATTACTTGTTTTTTTTAATCACTATATATATTGAATCTTCCTTAAAAAATGGCCAAGGGCCTTTGACAAACTTAGCAATGGAAAAGTTCCAAAAGTTTGTAGCGAAACAATTCAACGACAACGAAGTTGATGAATTTTAATGGTCAAATACCTTAATCGAAGAACGATCTTTGTGCAGCGATGGAGCGGTCAAAGGATCAAATTGCTCTGATACCAAATGAAGCGAACAAAGCTCGTACTTCCTGTTAACTACTCCAGAAAACTTGGAATATAAAGATCTCCATTGAGATACAAGTATATATTAGAAAGTATGAATAAGATGATGTTACAAATGAGAGTGAGAGGCATGCTTATATACTAGGCAGTGCCTCTTCATGGAATGTCATGTCTCATTTAGGCATGCCTCTTCAACTTAATTACTAATTAACTAATCATTATCTATGATTATTATCATTTACATTATTTCCTATATATTCTATTCATAACATTGTCAAAATATGTGCCACTTAGGCTTCTAATTTGGGAAATAGTTTTCTAGACAACTTTGCATGGGGTGATGGCAACAATGCAAAATAATAAGGAGTTGTACTCTAAGTTTTCTCCCTTGATTGATGATTATTATATACTAGGTGTATCATATAATGAGTATCTCATTTTGGTGCTTGAGGCATATGAATTTTGCTCAAAGCTACTCTAAGCTAGACAACCCCTTCAATTAATAAAGAAATTATTTATTTCTCGATACTTTCTTTGGAGAATGTCATTAGCAAAATGAAAAGGAACTATATGGAAGATTTAAGAATTATGAAAATGGAAAATGGAAAAGAAGCAAGAAAGTGTTGAATCCTTTATCCCTTATTGACACGAGGCTATTGTTTGAACCACCAAATTTGGGACAATAATGATCATTCCCTATCACATAAAGTGGTCATGAGATAAGAAAGGACACATTGGCATGAATATACAAACCAATAATTCCAAAGAAGGTAGGATGTGAAAGATTGAACCACATAATGTAGATATTCTTGAAGAATCAAGATAATCAAACCCTAGGGATATCTCAAGGATATAAGATCAAATAATTTTCTACAATGATAAGCTTTAGTCATCAATGAATCAACAAGCCAAACAATGGAACCAACACTATTATTCATTGAACAGTGAAAGAATCCCAAATAGGATAAGGAAATAGAGTCTTAATTCAATTATTTCAAAATATATTTCAAGACTTCAAATAAGTGACTTACAAGAGATGTTTGGTTGAAAAGATGGTCGAGATATAAATGATTGAATTATACATCTAAAATGTTAATAATGCACATCCATTAGTTATTAGGGCATCAAAAATCACTTTCTTATAGTTATTCAATGAAAAGCTAAAACAAATGCATGTTGATCTCAAAGCTAAATAGAAAGAGATCGTCAATTTGAAGGAACAAGTCAAGGTATAGAGTGCGAAGGCCAAGAGAAAAATAGCATTGATTGGGAAATCCACAAAACCAAAAAAATTACAATGTTGGTGACTAAGTAATTGAATATGCCCATTGGCCTATGCACATTCAAGGAAGTAGTAACACATTTTAGTCAACAAGTTGATGAGAAGATGAATGAGATTCATTGGAAAGAATCATAATTCTTGCAATGCATCTAGTGGCAGGAAGAAAATGTGTCATTCCTTCCACACATTTGTGTCTTGGGTCAACTTAAGATGGCTAAGATTCATACATATATCGATTTCGAAGAAAAAAGTGCTCAAATCAAAACACTTGACAAAACCACTACATTTTCAAGCATAAGGTTCTCTTCTTGGCATTATTTGTTATCTATATATGTTAATAAGATCTTAATGTTACCTATTATGTTAATACTTTTTCAAATTGTGATTGGTTGTAATTATTCTCTCCTTTCCTAGTTTTGATGCTTGTAGGTGTAGGAATCCTAATTTGTAGATTCTTGTATTTCTTGTGATGTACATTCTTAATTTTTTTATTGTTAACCTGATGTGAAGCAAATTGTCTCTCAATGACAAAGATTATTCTTGGTTACTAAGATCTATCTTCATATTGCATATGTTTTAATTAATGCATTATTTTCCCAATTTATGTTCAATCTCATTTCATGTCAAACATGTTCTATGCTCCTCTAATTAGGATTAAGCTAACTACATATTGCATCTTGTACTTGATGCATTTCATATTTGCATCATTACACATTCATTTGTATTCTTGCATTTTCCTTCATGAGTTTAGGTGAAGAGGATTTAGAAATATCATACCTAGATTATGATAGTCGGGGCATAATGGAAGCCATTTCAATTTCAATAATGAAAAGTCTAATTGGGCCCTTCGTCATGACTGTAACGTTGTAAAGTTGACAAGTGTCATTTCCCCCCATGTCAACGGGGTGATAAGTTGTGCTTATTTTCAACTGGGTCCCATGTAGTTTAAAAAACTCCCACCATAATTTTTTGATCAATTTAGGATCATTTTCCTTCACAATTGAAATAGGCATGCCATGTAATTTAAAAATATTATTCACAAAGACTTGTGCGAGTATGGATAACTTAAACAATTATTGCAAGGCACGAAAGAGGAAATATTTGGAAAATTTCTCAACCACCACCATCATCAAAAATTTGTTACATGCTTTAAGTAGCCCAACAATAAAATCTATAGAAATGTCAACTCATAAAGTTGCAAGGATTAATGGGGATTGCAATGCCATAAGTGGCTTCATTGTTTCACCCTTGTTCTTTTGATGTGTCACATTTGGCCATAAAGCTATTGATCCCATTCTCTATGCCATTCCAAAAGAATAATGGCTTAACATATTCATATATTTTCTTAAAGCCATAGTGACACATTATGGGAGACGAATGAAATTTCTTTAACACCATTGATTTAAAGTAGAAATCTACACCAAGAAGATTTGTCACTTAACGTTTTATATTGTCACGTGTCATTCTCTCAAGTGTGGCCTATAGGAGGGTTTTGGTGTTCTTGTAGTTGTTGTAGTTGTTGAAAAAGTTAAATAACCTTGCTATCAACTTGCCATTCTTAGTGTATCTTTGTTATCCAATTTTTTATCACACAACTATTCATTGGTGAACACTAATGGGCGTCCTTGTTGAACATTGTCAAAAGGCCTTTGTCTAAGGAATTACATTCCAAGTTGAAAGTCATAGGGAAGTTGGATATTGCTAATACAAAAGTAGGACACATAGTTTCCTTTAAGGCATGGAAGATCTACCCTATTGCATCATTTCAAATGAAGGAATGTATTTTTGCATGGGTGTTAATGGCAATGCAGTTCTTCTATAATTGTCTATGAATTACTCATAGTAGTTAATAAGGCCAAGGAAACCACATGGACTACTGAGAATATTTAGTTGTGGCCAATATTTCATTGCCTCACTTCTCATAGGTCAAACCACACTCGTTCACAACTTACAGTGTGACCCAAATATTCTACATTAAAGGTGTTGAAATGTGTAACTAGATTCAACCTTCATAAATATGAAATGTATTCTTCATTCTTGTATAATGTAAAAAGAAAGAAAAATATATTATTGTTATTTTTGTAGTATGTGTTTCATGCTCACGGTCTTTTTGTTTAGAGGTCCAGCACCCATTGAGTGCTTATAAGGTTTGTCCTAATGTCAAAAAGTTAGAGTCATTGTCATATTAGGAAGGCCCCATTGGGCACATTGTAACATGTAAAAAGAATTACTTTTGTATTTATAAATTTCAAAATACCTTCCAAGACCAAGCTAGCCTGGCAACTAAGAATTTGACCTAAAAAGGGCATGCCATCCTCCTTGAAAGCCTATAAATAGGAGGGAACTTGACTTCCTGTGGACACTCACTCATCTTCTCATCATCTATGCGAAGGAGAAGCAAAAGAAGGCTAGTGAAGAAGGAAGAAGGATGAAGGATGAAGCTTTGGATTATTTCTCTCTCTCTTTTCACACATGTGAAGGAAAGAGGCTAGGGTTTTGTTGTTGCAAGATCGAACTTGAAGAAATTACAAAAAGAAAGTCGAAGGAAGGTATATTAGGTCAACGTCAAACCCTAGAAGAAGGAGAAACCTAAGCGAAGGTTAAAGGAAGCCTTGGAAGCCCTACATTTGTTCACGTGTGGAAGCAGCGACTATCACAGGGCTGAAAATTTCATACCTACAGTAGAGGCTGAAATTTTGTAGCTCTGGGTCGAAATTATGCCGCCGGAAGAGATTTGAGTGGGATTGACTTGGACAGAGGAAGCACATCATCAAGAAGGTCAGACTTGGTCTTGGAAGGGTATTGGTCTTGGTTTAAAGGTCTTGGAATTTGTCATTTGAAGAATATATAAGAAGAGAAGAGATTTGTGGGTTTTCCTCTCAAGTGGAGAGGTTTTGACCCTAACATGCAGCCTATATCATGTGTCCTTGTGTATTGCTGATCTTCTTGTTTTAGTAGTTGTTTAATGATAAGAATAACATAATAATAAGAGAAGAAGCTAATAAGTAAGAAAAGGTAAAAATACATCACAAGTAGTTATCAAGTTTAAGGGAAATCATCCTAATTGCAACCCTTCTAGATTTCTCAACAAAAGGTACCAAAAAAACACTTTAAATGTTTGATGAATAACTAATTATTCTAGATCATATGTAAGGCTTAATCAATGTTTGTCACATGTCTATCATGTTTTAGTTCAAAATATCATCAAAAAATATAGCAAAAGGTCAAGTAGAAATGGACAAAAGAGTGTGTTCATGAGGCTATAAAAAATAGATGGGGCATTGCAACTACCAAAAGGCATTACTAGAAACTAATAATTCCCTCCATGCATTAGAATTGTAGAAATTTACAAGGTAAGTTCCTTAGATAGAACACCAAGGGACATCGCTCACAAACAGATTACAGATCAATACACCAATGTTCTTGACGTGGTTAAAACCCTCAGAGGAAAACAGTGCACGGCCTGAGCCAACGCAACCACTTTAGGCAATTTATTAATGTAAAAGAAAGAAAATTTACATAAGCTTCTCTCATGAACGATCACCTTACAAATGACCCTCCATCCTCTTTAAATAGAGATCACAGACCAATCTAGTGTTAAGCAACGAATCAAGTGTTGGTAATACCACGGAGAGAATGAACCGTCGAATCACTTCATGTCTAGAACATATCGTGACCGTCGAATTGTAAGTTACAAAAAGTACATAGTAAATAAACACACTTTACCTAACTATACATTAGACCAAGTTATACTTAACTATTTCCTATGTGTCAGAATATCCTAACATCCCCCCTTGAGAACAACTTGGGATAGGATTGAAGGATGTACAAAGATGACACAATAGGAAAAAGAAGGAGGCATTAGAGCCTATACCCCCTTAGTGACAACTTCCTAAACTTCAACCATAAATCGAAGTTTAGTAAACTTCGCCTCTGTGAGAGCCTTTGTAAAGATGTCTGCAACTTGATCATCGGTTGAACAATATTGCACTTCAGGAACATGGTCATGAATGAGTTTTCTGATCAAGTGCATGTGTATTTCAATGTGCTTGTTGCGCTGATGTTGGACTGGATCTTTGCATAGTTGAATGGCACTTTGATTATCACACCAAAGTGTAGTCGGATGCTCTTGCTGAAAACCAAACTCTGATGGGATCTCATGAAGCCACAGGGCTTCCTTACTGGCTTCTACGGTGCCACGATACTCTACTTCTACTAAAGAAAGAGAAATGGCACTTTGTTTCTTACAAGCCCATGTAATAGGTCCAAAACCAAGAGTGAAGACATAAGCTGCAATAGACTTCTGATCATCAGGGTCATCAGCCCAATCGGAATCATGAAACCAACCAATAGAGGAGATGCTTCTGCACTGTAATGAATCCCAAATTGAAATGTACTTCGAACATAACAAAATATTCTTTTAGATTATTTCCAATGACTTTCATGTGGGTTTTGCATAAACTGAGCAATAAGGCCAACAACTAAGGAAAGGTTAGAACAGGTATGGGTCAAATACAAAATTTCTCCTACAAGCTGATGGTATAAGGTAGAATCAACTTCAGGGGAAGTACAAGTGACTGAAAGTTTGGCTCCATACTGAAAGGGAGAAGGGGTTGGCTTACAGTCTTCCATGTGAAAGTGGCGTAGAAGATCACAGGCATATTTAAACTGGGAAAGGAAAATACCTTATTTGGATTACAAGACTTGAAGACCAAGAAAATAATGCAAGTGTCCTAAGTTCGTCATTTCAAACTTCTTTTTAAGGTTGGACTTCATATGGTTTATAAGGTTGGGATCATTACCAGTAAGGATAAGATCATCAACATAAAGAACAAGAATGATAAGAGACTTACCCACTTTCTTGGTGTAGAAAGTATTGTCAAAATGTCACCTAGAAAAGCCAATATCTAGAAGAACGCTAACCATTTTGGCATACCAAGCCTAAGTGGCTTGCTTGAGACCATAAGGGGATTTCTTAAGCCAACATACAAGGTTGGAGTCTGCTTGTATAAAGCCAGGAGATTGTTCCTTATAGATTTCTTCATGCAAGTCCCCATGCAAGAAGGTGGATTTAACATCCATCTAATGGACTTTTCATTTGAAAGACGCAGCAAGGGAAAGAACAA
>APFE031635029.1:1840-13345 GCA_000404065.3 Pinus taeda
TCTTATATAATATAGTTGGGGCTTGCTACTTGTTGGTGTGTTGGGGTAAACAAACTTGATGTGTTTTTTTTTATCTCATAGTTGGAGTCTATGGAATAAGAAAGAAATTTGATAACTTTAAAAAAGTGGTAGCTTGAGAAAAGTTGTAGAGAAAAGATTAATCTCTCCTACTTTGAGAGAACTCGTTGTCAATATCAACACCTACAAGAACTTTTTTGTGGAATATTATCAAAGCTAATACAAGGATATGAAAGAGTGTATTGTAAGAACATTGACAAACATGGTCACTGAAACTTGGAACATTGTTTGTAGGAAGAGAAAATTATGTTTCTTTTTTCCAAACATGTATGTTAGTATATTACAGTTTAATTAATATGTTTTCTTATTATCATATATGGTTTTATACTTTAACAAAACATTTGCCAAGACTTCACAATGTTTTATTATTCAGTAAAAGATTTGCCAAGATCTTACAAGATTTTTATAATTCAGTGAAAGATTCTCCATCACTGTACAAGATAATATAATCTGATGAGGATTTGCCAAAAAAATTATATATATATATATATATATAAAATTGCCTCCCATTTTTCTTATGTATCATGGGGATTAGCCCATTTATTAGACAAATAAATTTAAGGTGGTTCTTAAAATTTTCCCTGGCAACCGTTTTTTGGGTGGTTAATCCTCAGGCTACCGGCCCACCCGAAATCCCTTACAACTGTTGGATCTAGAGCATGTAGATCAACGGTTGTGGTTTGTCATGCAAGTTGGTTTATCTGGCCAGCGACAATTGTCGGATCGAGTGCCAGATCAACGACCAAGATCTAATCACAAATCGCATTAGAGTGAGGTCAAGGGATGGCGGTGTTAGAATTGTGATTCACTGATGGGCGATTTAGCGACACGCCATTAGCCGTTGGATTAGAAACTGGTAGCGACGACGAAGATTAGGTCAATTGGAGATCGGTTATTGAAGAGCGTCGATGGGCTGGGAATGCGGACCGACTGATATTTATTATCATGGGTGTAAAATATTTTAAGTCAGGCCTTTTGGGTGTTGATCGGGAATTCCTGTGTTTTGCTTTGTCTTCCGATGAAGTGGTTGCTCCATAGATGACTTTTGAAACATTGTTTGAACTTCAATTTCGTAGTGGAATTATTTGATGTAAAGAAAACAAAAAATATATGTTAAGACTCAATGTTCTTTCTGTGGTTGCAATATTGTGAAATTGATTATTTTAAACACTAATGTTGTTTTTATGTAAAAAATTGTATATCTCTGGTCTTAAAATGTCCTATTATGCTGTTCTTCTTTAAATCCAATGTGTGCAATTTAGATGTGTTTTTTCATTTATGTTGCTTTGCTCCAATGGGAGTGTTACTATTTTATATCTTTCTCTTTCATTTCTAATTGTTGTGGTCTTTTGTGTAGATCCCTTCACTTTGTTCACATCTTTCATAAATGAAAATATTGTTTACATTTATAATATTATTGTTGGGATTTCATGTTCTATGTGATTATATCAATATTCTTGAGATTTATACTATTAATACATTTATGTATTGACATCAATGTATTTATGGCTCAAATTCTATTTATTGTTTATAATGTGGTGATATAAATGTGTTATTATTAATGTAATGATGATTTGTCATGTTTTAGTGCTTTATGGTTTGCAATGTGGTTCTTATATTGGTTTTGGTTTATGTTTTTTATTATCTTTTTGTGTTATAGCATTATTTTTGTTTATATATCGATGCCATTGATTTAGGGCTTCGGTTCGGTTTTCTATTTCCTTGGGTTTATAATATTAAATGATTATGTTTATTTGTTCTTTAAGTTTGTAATATTAATAATTCCTTCGGTTTACCATTTATTCCCTTTGTTTTATTAACCCCCAATATTAAGGTTTAAATAATAGTCCTAAGGTTTAATATTAATCCCTTACATTTACAATGTTTATTCCTTCAATTTATTGACGTGCTACTTTTATAATATTAACAATCCCTAGGGTTTATTGATCCATTAGGTTTATAATATTCATAGTCACGTGGGTTGATTAATCCGTTGGGTTAAAAAAATTAATTCCTATTAATCCCTTGCCATTTTTTTTGGTAAGTAAAGGTAGTACCATTGTTTTCTATTTATGCTAAACCAGGAAACCAGATACATCGTTCTGGTGGCCTCAACCTGCCCCGAAGGGAAACCAGGTCTGTTGGCCACCTTAATTTACTATAAGCGTTCCAAAAACAAAACTTGACAGGTCTTTCCATATTGGCTATATGCAGTATACAGCTGAAACTACTTATTAAGCTTCTAGTTCGCTTGCAACTGTAAAAAGGAGAAATTCAAAAAAGACTCCAGCAGATCCTTAAGAAGCTCATTCCTTTTTGGTTCCCGTGTGCTGGTCCGTATCCATGGGGATATTCGTTTGTTCTTCCTGGCTAGGGCCGTTGCCAGACATCCTTGACAGTAATTGAGACATCTCCTCCAACTTGTTATTCTAGTTGATCATGATGACTTGAAAATTCTTCATTTCCTTCTGCAACTTTGGCACCTCATCGACAATGTCCACAATTTCCTTTGCAACCTGTTTAAGAGCTTTTTTCTAGGAGGCATTTTAGGACCCAGTAAATATGCAGAGGCTGTCTGTACAGGGTCAGCCTTCCCCTTGTGTTTCCTAGATCTGTAACCATCTATGCCCGTTCTTTTGTCTCTGAATCTGAATGTTCCTTCAAAACACTAGATTCCATATTTTGGATGATACGACAAATATCCTCATCCGTGCCTTCGTGGTAAGCACGAGTCGCTTCCTGAACCTTTGTTAGGGTCGATCTTCTTCCTTTGCGTTGATTTTCTGTTGCTTTTGCTAACCTACCATGCAGGTTCCCTCGCCTTGGGCGGCCCCGGCCTCCACATCCTCTTCCCTGACCTGGTCGCGCCATCCCTTTTCCTGCCCTCACCTGTAGACATTCATCAATCATAGGTGTTAGGTTTTTGAGGTTCTCATCATCGTCTTCGGTTACCAAATTTCCTTTGGTTATTCTTCTACTACCGCTGCAATCCCCTTTGTTTCTTCGAGTCTGGCTCTGCTCTCCCATCGCCGGATACAAAATATCTATTAGGCCCTTTGTCATGCGAACCAGATGCTGGGAAATTGGCATAATCTTCGAGTCCCCATTATCAAACTTCACCCGTTCTCCTGCTTGGGGATACTTGTCTCGGTTTTCCTCATAATTTCTCCGACTGTGCTCACAACTACAATTGCCTTTTTTATCAGGATTCCCCACCCGGGGCGGTCCTATAAAACCTTCTCCATGAATTACAGAGGGACGGTCACATTTATCATCATCCTTGGTTTTACAATGACTAAACATATCCATTCTTTCTACTGTGATATATAATGAGGATACAAAGTTCACAGATTTCACATACTTGAAGATGCAGACCTTCCTAATGGTTTCTCCTGGCTTAGTCCCGTTCAACTCCTTCTTCGCCCCATTCGAAATGAGTTTACCTCTACCCACCGCCATCTTCATATACTGGCTCTTCATTACCTTCCTTGCTCTGCCACTACCGCCGCCACTCCTGCTACTCATCTGCAATCCACCACCCCCACTCCGGTTTCTTGAAACTTGAGCTGTCCTATTACTCATTGTTTTTGTTGGAAGGGCCGCCTCTTCCGTATAGTCACATCCAACTACCCTCCCTTTGCAATTACCTACCCTGCTCCTCATCCCGATCGGGAGCCATCTGTCTCTACTGCCTTTGGATCGTGTCTTCATGATTATCTTGGTTGAGGATCATACTTAGCTGCTCGAATCCTAAGTCTTTTGAATGTCTCATACATAAACTATCCATTTTCCTCCCTTGTTCCTGGCATCCCCAGTTCGCAAGGAAATCTGCTTCTTTGTTGGCCTCTCTTCTAGCATGCTTGATGATCATATAATCAAATCTTCTCAAAATAATTTCAAATTCTTGGATCAGGCTGGCCGTCCTCCAGCTCTGTGTTACTTTGTCCCATGGGGTCCCGTTGCTAAGTTTTTTGAGAACTTGTATCACCATTAGGGAATCACCTTCCACTTCTAGCTTATTATAACCGTTTCTAATTGCTATCTTTAAGCCTTGACGGACTGCCATCAGTTCCGCCTCATTGTTGCTCATAATGCCTCTGTTGTCTGCATATATCCATTTCATTCTTCCTTGATCGTCCCTAAAAGGACCTCCAATCCCTGCTGGGCCTAGGTTCCCTTTAGAGGCTCCATCAAAGCTTAACTTTATGAAACCCTTCGAAGGATAGGAGAAATGCAGGGTGCCGTTATCTCCCATCCTGGGCTCTTTCCACAGCCGCGGGGCCACCATTCCTTGATTCAGATTTAGCTTCTTTAGAATCTATTCTTCTTCTTGCATCACTTCCCAATCCTCTCCATTCCACATGTCTGCAAGTATAGTTTCCCAGATATGGCTCAAGGTTTTTTCCCATAGTTGGTCTTGTGTCATCTCTTCGTTTTGGAAGATTCTTCTATTTATTTCCTTCCAGATCATCCACATATTCATCCCAACTTCCAGGTT
Source organism: Pinus taeda (assembly GCA_000404065.3). Classification (NCBI taxonomy): domain Eukaryota; kingdom Viridiplantae; phylum Streptophyta; class Pinopsida; order Pinales; family Pinaceae; genus Pinus; species Pinus taeda. The sequence continues at coordinate 6,417 of APFE031635029.1, forward strand.
CCAAGCATGCCTTACCACCAGACTTATAAATTGTCCTCCTCCCCAAATTTTAATAGTGTTTTTAATACTCTGTTGATCTCTATGGGTTTTTCTGAAAAGCCTCCTGACCTTTTCCCACTATTTTTGAGCTTTTGTGTAAGAATTAAGGAGGTGTTCTTGCGTTTCCTGTTCATGTTTACATAGAGGGCATCTTGGGGGGCCATGGATGCCTCTCTTTTGGAGTTGGTCCTAGGTTAGAATACGGCCTCTGATGACCAACCATATGAAATGGGCCACTTTCGGCCACCAGTTGCTATTCCATATTTGTTTCCAGGAGCTTATCATATCCTCTGGTTCCCTGGTGTTCAAAAGATGATAAGCCTCTTTAATTAAAAATTTCCTTTTATTGTGTGTCCCCATCTTAGAATGTCCGGTCCCGATCTTATGGGGATTCTTCTTGCCTGCATTTCCTTTTGATATAACTCTTTTTTCTCTCCGTCTATTTTCTCCATCCATTCTTTCAGACTCTTCCAGGTTCTCCATACTTCATCTTGGCTCTCCATCCTCCAAAAGTCCTTTACTAGAGTCATTCCTTTCTCAGCTGCTTTTTGGCCTATATCCCTTAGGACTTGCTGCCCATTCATTCTTTCCCTTTGCTACCAGGCCTCCTCCCATAATCTTGCTGAACTGTCGTCCCTGATTTCCCAGAAAGCATGTCTAATTATCATTTCTTTAGTGAGACTGGCTAGATTCCAAACTGTCGACCTTTTTAGTGTGTACCCTATCCTTAGAATTTCCTTTGGTTTTATGGGCATGTTATATTTTTTTGACCATATTCTTTTCCATAGGTCGTTTCCCCCATTCAGCCAGCGCCACCATAGCTTTGCACCCATTGCTTGGTTCAGAACATAGGGATCTTTAAGGCCTAATCCTCCTTCCATCTTGCTTTTCACTACATCCTTCCAGGATACCAATGCCCATTTCCTTTGGTCCTTTTGCCCTCCCCATATGATTTTTTTGAAGATCTATGTCATCTTGGTGCACGCCTCTTTTGGAGTTGCCATTGCCGATAGTTGATATATGGGTATAGATTGGAGTACTTCCTTAACTAAAACAGTTCTGCTCATGAAATTTAGAGTTCTGAAAGACCAATTTGCTAATTTTCTAGTTATCTTCTCCAGGGTTTGTTCGTAGTTTGCCATCCTCAAGGGATTTAGGGCTAGCGGAGTTCCAAGATATTTGGTTGGGAGTTCTCCTGTGCAGAATCCCAATGTTCTGGTCAAGAAATTTATGATATTTCTAGCTGTGTTAAAAAAAAACGTGCAATATTTGTCATTGTTAATTTGGGTACCAGAGGCTGTCATGAAAAGGTCTAGAATTGCTTTGATTTTGCGGGTTTCTCTAAGAGACACATTACAAAACAACATGATGTCGTCAACGAATTGCTGATGGGTAATAGGAAGGTTATTACCCCAAATTTGGATTCCTTTGAGATTTCTTTCTCTAACTTCTTTTTTGATGTATCTCCCTAAGCCTTCTACCGCTATGATGAACAGGAAAGGAGACAGAGGGTCTCCCTGACGGAGACCTCTGGACACTTTAAAAGGATGGGTGGGAGTTCCATTCACCAGGATAGAGAAATTTGTTGATGAGATCATTGATGAGGTCCATTCTATCCATATATTACAGAAGCCAAAGGCTTTTAAAATTTCTTTCAAGTACTTCCAATTCAGACGATCATAGGCTTTTGAGATGTCAAGTTTGATCATCATACCTGCCTCCTTTTTGACTTTTAGAGAATGCACCACTTCTTGGGAGACCACTAGCCCATCCATGATTTGCCGATCTTCAACAAAGCCTGTTTGTTCTGGGGAGATAATGCTATATAGGAGTGGCTTAAGTCTTTTAGCTATTAAGGTAGCTATAATCTTATATATCACATTACAAAGGGCGATAGGTCTAAAGCCCTGAGGGATTTCTGACTTATTTTATATAGGGATTAGAGATAAGAAAGTTGAGTTTAGGCTAGTACTTACCTTTTGATTCCTTCTTGATTCTTCCACTACATCCAGGATGTCTTGGCCTAGGAAGTTCCAACCTGCTTGATAAAATTCCACTGTGAATCCATCGGGGCCTAGGGCTTTATTCTTTCTCATTCCCTTCACAGTATCTTCTACTTCTTCAAGAGTAACTGCCCTCATCAAGGTGAGGTTTTGATCTCTAGTGATTCTAGTCGGAATCTCATTACACATTCTTTCAATAGCTTCTTCTCAGTGAACATTTGGTTCCGTAAGAAGATCCTTGAAATGTTTTACCAATACTTTCTCTATCTCCTCATGTTGCGTGACTCTTATCCCTGCTTCGTTTTTAAAATTCTATTTCTCTGCCTTCTTTGGATCATAGCTTGGTGGAAGAACTTTGTATTCCTTTCCCCTTCTCTTAACCAGCTTACCCTGGATTTTTGCCTCCACAATATTTCTTCTTGTTTTCGTCTCTTTTCTAATTTCCCTATCAGGATCCCTTCCTCTTTGGCTAGTTCTTCAGTTCTACCTGTGTTTATTATTTCTTGTTGGATTTGTTTCATCTTCTACTCTGGCATCTGCTGATCTTTGAGTATATGTCTGAATTATTCCTTATTCCATTTCTTGATATTCTATTTTAGTTCTTTTAGTTTCAGCTGGAAAGTTTGCATTTTGTTTCTTCCTCTCTTCCTGCTTTGTCTCCACCATTCTTCTACTTTCTTCATAAAATTTTTGTCTATGAGCCAAAAGGCTTCGAATCTGAAGGGCTTTCTCTTCAGGCTGGCTTTTATGTCTAGTTCGACCTTGATCGGCCAGTGATCCGATCCCATTCCAAGTAGAATCACTGTTTCAATGAAAATATCCCAATTTATGATCTGTTTTGAAAGTAGGAATCGATCTAATCTGGAGGCGATCTGATGTTTGGCTCCTCTTCTGTTATTCCATGTGTATGTTCCGTTTGTTGTCTGTATGTCCACAAGCCTTTGAGCTTCTATCCAATCCTCGAAGGCTTCCATGTCTATCTCTATTCTTCTAAGTCCTCCGTTTTTTTTGTTTAGAGATTTTATCATATTAAAATCTCCTCCCACTATCCATGGTGAAGCAGGATAAAGGGACTGCAAGACAGCCAGGTTCTGAAGAAAGTTCTTGCGTTCATTCAGTATATGGGGCCCGTATACATTTGATAATAAGATCCATTCTTGGGAACCTAAAATTCTAAATCTCCCAGAGAGGATGCGTGATATGCTCGTCCAATCTTCAAATTGGACCTCCTCTGGGTTCCAAAGGATTGCTACTCGTCCTGTACTACCTGTCGCATCTTGACCCATGATCTCATAATGTGGTTTGAAGTTGTTCATCACTTCTATTAGTTTGCTCTCGCGTAATTTTGTTTCTTGGATTAGCATTACATTTGGCTTATCCCTTTCGAGTCTCTCTTTAAGATATCTTTGTTTTCCCTTACTGTTCAGTCCTCTGATAATCCAGGTTGTGATAATCATTTCAAAAGTTTTAGGGGTTGTTGGAAGACCTTCGACAATGGTATAAATTTCCCTGAATTCACCAACATGTCTCCTACCATTTGAATGGTCTCACTCATAGGTATCCTTCCTCTTTTCCTTCTACTTTTCCTTGTCGTTCCTGTTTCTGTGTTCTGATCCCCTTGTGATCCAAGTTGCTCAGGTTGCTTTGCTGTCCATCTTCCTCGTTTGTCCTTGTATCTTTGGAACATGTCCTTATAAAGTTGTTTCTGGTCCTTTAGTATAAACCGCTCATCCAGATGCTTCCATTATTGTAGGAGTTTCCTCATGATCTTTTCTTCTTCTCCTTCTTGTTCCTGTTGCAGATCTATTTCCATTTGGATCTGTTCTTGGGTCTGTTCTTGTTCCCGGTCTCCTTGCTCTCCCTCATTTTCTAATGTTATTTTATTCATTTCCTTAACTTCCTTCTTGTTTTCTTTCCGGACTTCTCTTGTTTCTTCTTCCTCTTCTTCTCCTTCCGCTTCCATTTCTAGATCATGCAGGACTTCGAACTGATTCTGGCTTTTCTGGTTACCTTCCGGGTAAGAAGGGTTGGGTTTGGTTTTTCCTTTTTGGGGTTTTTTTCTTCTCTGTACTTCTGTAAACCCTCCTCTGTTTCCTTTGTTCATCTTCCCTTCTTGCTCTATACTTATCCTTTCGTCCCCCTCATTTGTTGGGATGTTGCCTTCATTCATCGGGAAATGTTTAAATAGATGGCCATACTCATGGCACCGTCTGCACCTGAATGGGATGTGTTCATAATCAACTGGTTGCTGCCAAACTTCATCGTGATATTCTATTTCAATATGGTCTGGCGAGGGTTTTGTGATATTCATGTAGACACATATCCTGGCGTATGATGTATATCTGCCTCTCTTGGTCGTCTCTGCTACCTTCACAAAAGTTCCTATTGAGTTCCCAATTCCTTATAAAATATCCGGGTCCCAAAACTCTATCAGAAGTCCAAATAGTCTGACCCAAATTGGTGTCACTAACATCCTTTCTTTTTCTGGGTTATAACATTCTTCCCATCACCTCATGAATAATCCTGCATTGTTGAAGAAATAGGGTCCTTCTTCAAATATCCTCTCCTTATCCTCTATATTTGTAAATAGTACTGTGAAAAAACCCTTTGCCTCCAATTTAAGATCTATATGACCTTTGGGTTTCCACTTTTGTTGTATCTATTTCATCAAATCTTTCTTAGACGGCCAAGTACCTATAAATTTGCAAATAAGTGCATGATCTTTCATATAACCTATGTACTCTTCTAATTTGTTATTTGGGATTACGAACTTGGGTTTTTTGGTTTCCCACGACAAACATTTGTTCCCTGTCCTTGCCTACCATACTTCTCCCATCACCGGCGTGTTTTCGCCACGATTTCCAGTTCCGCTGTTTGCCTCGATTTGGCTTGATTCCCCTGCTGTGATCTCCTTGTAGGAGGGGATCTCTCCCCCCCCGCTTCCTTTCATCATTTCTTTGTAGTCTGTCTTGTTTTCAATAATTTCTGCCCTTCCTTTATTTAGTACTGATTTGTCGTGTGGTTCTTGCAGGTGAGCATGAGGTCTCCTGCACCTGTCCAGGAGCAGGTCCGCCTGGGGATACATGTTCCTAGCCCTAACCCTAACTCTCCATCGCTCTTCTCAGCCCCTTGTTAGTTTTGCTTCCTCGTCCTAATAATACCTCATCAATCCCTTGCCATTTTTGATCCCTTTGGTTTCTAATATTTTTCCCTTGGTTTTCTTAATTCCCAATGATTTATAATATGAAATTATTGGTTTTCTTCATTCTTCAACTTTTTAATATTAATAATTCCTTGGGTTCATAATCCCTTAAGGTTTTAGTGTTAATCCCTTGGGTTTATTATTCCTTTGGGTTTATTATATCAATCCCTTGGGTTCATTATTCCCTTGGGTTTATATTATTAGTCTTTTTTGTTTAATAATATTGCCTTAGGTTCATAATCCCTTGGGGTTTTAGTATTAATCCCTTGGGTTTATAATATCAATCACTTGGGTTTATTATTCCTGAGTCAAACATGGTTTATTATAATGTCGACCATGGCCCAACATGGAATTGTGATAGGGATTGTCTCAATATGTAAATCAATGATGGTCGATCATGTTTATTTTAATGTTTATAATATTAGTGCCTTGGATTTAATATTATTCCCTTGGGTTCATATTCCATTGGGGTCTTAGTATTAATCCCTTCGTTTTATTATTCTTTTGGGTTTCCCATATTAATCCCTTAGGTTTATAATATTGATCATGGTAAACCATTGTCAATCATGGCCAACCATGCTTGAATGTCACATTGTGACAAGGATTGTCTCACCGTGAAAATAAATAATAATCCCTTGGGTTTATTATATCAATCCCTTGGGTTTATTATTCCCTTGAGTTTATATTATTAGTCCCTTTTGTTTAATAGTATTCCCTTTGGTTCATAATCCCTTGGGGTTTTAGTAATTAATCCCTTAGGTTTATAATATCAATTTCTTGGGTTTATTATTCTTGAGTCAAAGGTGGTTTATTATGATGTTGACCATGGTCCAACATGGAATTGTCATAAGGATTGTCTCAATATGAAAATCAATGATGGTCCATCATGTTTATTTCAATGTTTATAATATTTGTCTTAGGGTTTATATACATTGGGTTTATAATATTGGTCCCTTGGGTTTAATATTATTCCCTTGGGCTCATAACCCCTTGGGGTTTTAGTACTAATCCCTTCGTTTTATTATTCCTTTCGGTTTCTCATATTAATCCCTTCATTTTATGATTCCCTTAGGTTTATAATATCGATCATAGTAAACCATTGTCAATCATAGCTAACCATGGGTAACCATGCTTGAATGTCACATTGTCACAAGGATTTTCTAACCATTGTTACCGGGAATAGTGTCCACTTAGAGCTGCTATTCCCACTAAGACTGGTAGCTATCTTAAACAAACAAGTTAAAACTACTTTCGTTTTCATTTATGAAAAATAGACAAGAGGGGAACAGGGGACACCAACCTTTGTCTTGCGCTTGGTTCCTTGCTCGGTTCCTCTCCTTCTTGATAGATCTTTGCCGCTCCTTCTTTGTCTACACAGCTTCAGAGAGCACTTGTGGAATCAAAGTAGCATAATACTATTGAAGAACAGATATCTATATTCATAAATAACATAGGACCAAATATGTATTAACCACACAAATGCATATATAATCAAACATACACGAATGTGGAGGAAAACTTGAATAGCTTGATTAATATCAAGAATAGCAAGAGGATTACAACTAATTGTTCTGACCCAGCATCATCCTCCAGCAAGAAAGCCCTTCTTCACCTCAAGTAAAGCTTAGATCACCCAACACTATGAAGTTACACTAGAAAACCAACAACACTTCTCTACAAGATAC
>APFE031635031.1:17066-102366 GCA_000404065.3 Pinus taeda
AAAATTTCTAAGTTAATTTTACTTTAAGCGTTGATTTTAATGGTTGTTCTTTAGGACAAAGGTAATGGAGATGAAACTCGATGGTGTATAGACTCGACTCCAATTCTCTAAAAGATGCACCAAAGATGATTTGATAATTTTCTCTTTTCAATGAATGTTCTAATTAAGAGAGTTGAGAGAATGCAATCTTTTCAATAAAAACAACTTTCTCAAAAGACAATCAAAGAAACAATTCTCTTTATCTTTCAAAGCGCACAAAACATAACCACTCTTTACTTCACAAAAAAATTCTTTTCTCTTTCAAAAACGTCAAATGCTACTCTAAAGAAAACTTTGCAAAGGAGATCGTTGATATTTTCCTATTTAATAAAAGCATGCAAAACTAATCTAATCAAAGTAATTTCAAGATCTATAAAAATCTATGAAAAATCACTCAAAAGCAAATCAAAGGAAATTTACCTAATATTTCACTAACAAGTTAATCTAAGAAGCCAAAAGCTTACTAGGATGATTCCGGGACGTTTTACTTGGCAATGATTAATCCAAGGACTAGTTTATGCAGAATCACAAACTAATCAAAACAAAAAACCCAATCTCGTTTTGTTCTTTTTGAAAATGAAATTCACAACTTTAAATGAACAAGCTATATTGAAATTTTGCAAAGAGGCAACACAAAGGTAGGTCGCTCACGAGGGTAGACTTTGCCACTGGTCCGACTCCTAAGAAGACTGACAAAACCAGAGATATCTAAGGCTTTGCAACTTCTAAACCCAAAGTCACTACAGGACCAATATAAAAATCAAAACCCTAAGGCTAAAGTCTCAAGGAATTTCACTAAAACTTTCGACACTAATGGAACAAGTACAGGTGAAAATTTTTGACAGTTAACCAGTGGATCTGGGTAGTAAAGACTAAGAAAAACAAAATCTAAAAGGAAAAAGTGGTAAAAAAAGGAAATTTTCTCAATTTTAACAGGGTACGCAAGAAGCTTGTTTAACCAGGTGCGTGCACACTTTGTGTATACAAATACAGTGCATACAAGTACGCAATGTGTCTAACGCAGAGGGTGCGTACTACTGTAAAATAAAGAAAACCTAATTTCTAACTCGACTCTAAGGTAAGCCACCCAAAAACACAGTCAAGCAACCAAAAAACAAAAGAAACAAGACTCTTTTCATATCAAAGTAATGCTCAAAGGAAAAATCAATCACATCAATGGATTCCCTTGTGGAGTCGCCAATTTGTCATGTGGAAAGAGTTATTTTTGCAGACAAACCTAACCTCCCTAGGAGTCTAAGACTCTCTAGTGACAAACAAGACAAACAAGAGCAATCCTTCTCTAATCATACATTATTCTATGAGAAACCAAGTGTTGTTCGATCCTACCTCAAATCCAACGCTTGTTGTAGCAGTCCAACCTTGCTGATCAAGATGAGCTCCTCCTTTACTTTAAGACCTGCATACACTAATAGTCAAACGATTACATAACACCTAAATATTTCATAAAACAAAGCATATTCATCACATAGACCAAGGAGTACATGAAATAATTCATTAACAACAAATCATTGAGAAGAATGGACTTATTTGTATTATGGAAACAAAAAAGGAACCATTACAACCTGAGCCTTGGTGTTGTGCAAGCTCCTCCCAGGGTCCAACAAGAGATTTCCTCTACTTTGACAAGCTCACCCACTCCCAATATGGCAACAAGAAAGGATGGTAATCTCTCCTCACAAGTTAACAATGGAAGTCCTAATTCCAGCAGCATTTACCCTTTGGGATGTTCAGCTTTCAACCTCCCCTCCTCTGGCCCAAGGCCTGTATTTATAGTGTTCTAGAGGAAGTCAGGTCCAACATCAATGGGATACTCCCTCTTTTGGATGGGGTAGCTCCTCTCTTGATGGGATAAGTTCCTCTATCATAGGGATGCATGAACCATCTGGAGGGGCTCAATACACGTCAAACACTCTTCTAGAAAGCTCTAGAATGACCACAAGTAACTTTTTTAAGATGAAACTCACGCCTTTTGACCTTTACAGGAGTATGCACCCACCCCTTTACATACAGAGCGTGCAAGGATGCAGGTATTGTGAACTTGGGATGCGTACACGCAGGTAAGGTAGAGAGAAACTACGTACCCAGAGATAAACATGTTTTTTTTAAAGACTTTCTCTCTTTCTTAAAGTTTGACATGGAGAGCAGAGGTATGAGGCTTGCCAAGGAGGATAGTATGACTGTTGATGGAGCCATACTAACTGCAAATAGTCATGGTGACAAATTTTAGTGTAACAGTAGGAAGGAAGTAGTTCTAAAAGTGCGCATTCAGCCTTGGCTCGAGGAAGCATTCATGGTCACCAACACGATCGAGGAAAAGCTAGCATAGATGCAGGATACATATGCGCTAAGGCAGGAAGGTGCCCCTGACAATGATACATCAGACATTCGCGCACAACTGATATAGTGGAAAACGGAAGAATGTGTTGCGGATGTAAGTGAAGTGCAGAAGTTGCTAGATAAACTCCATGCAAAGATCACCACATTAGTCGAGTGACTTGGGATGAATCATGATGATTGTGTTGGGGGCCTGTTGGGCAGTCGATCCCCCCATAGTAAGTTTTGGGGCTTAAAGCCCCAGCTTTGGTCAAAATAATGTAAAGACCCCGCAAAATGCGGGTGCAAAATGCGAGAGTCCAGGGTTGTCCACCCTAAAATAATGTAATTTAATATAGAATGTGTTGGCCTACCCATGGTCTGCAAACCATGGGATTGTATAAATAGAGCGAGACTCTAAGTGTAAGGGAGTCTTAGTCTTAACTTTGAGAAGGAATATGGATTTTTGAATGAGGAATTCACTCTGAGTTTCTAAGTCTAAGTCTTGGGTCGTAGTAGTAGTAAGAGGCTCTGCAGTTGAGTGTGCATAGGCCTGGTAGAATCCGCAGCTGTGTGTGTGGACCCCTGCAGCTGAGTGCATAGGAAAGATTTGGGATTGTACTTGAACAAAGGATTAATAAAAGATAAGTTGATTCTGGAATACTATGTGTTTAATTGCTTCTATGATATTTATGCATCTATTTACATTTTATGATTGGACGCACTGGCTATAAATGTTGAATGATTAATGAGAACATTGGGCCCACGTAATTAAGTTAAGATCTCTAATAAAAGCATAGTAAGGATAAAAGATCTAGACAACACCTCTTCGCTCCCTTTACAGAGCTACACTGAAGTAGTTACACAAGTTATGAAGGACAGATGATTGCATCGAGCAACGCAAGCACGTAGGATCGGTTCGTGAACTTCCCAAACTTCATCAATGTTCGTTTGTGTTATTTTAGGTTGGGCGAACCTACCTATGGTTTTCGGTCCATGGTTTCGAACATGATGGTTTTCAATCCATGGTATTGGATGCTTCGACATGTATAAATATGTATTGTAACATTGAAAGGAATATAATGAAAAATCAAGCTGGTAGTCTTGGTTTTGGGATCCAGGGGAAAATCTCTATGTATATGTGTTTTATGTGTTATGCTCTTGCATTATTTATTTTCTGTGTTTTAGAATTTTTATGCAAGTAATTTATATACGGGGTTAGAACCTACAATCAAGACATCCCTAGGGTGCAAAAACCTGGTTCCAACACCCTCCCATACTACCTCAGGTGAGACCTCAGTCCGCGCACCCCGGACTGTTGCTGAAAGGGCCGACAGTACTAGGATTTGCTTGGCTAAACTCATTGTTGAACCTAGGTCAGGCCCCACGTAGCCAACACCTTGGCTGCTACGGTTGGGACCTAACCCAAGAGTTTTAGCCCTCTGAGTTAGCTCAGTTCTGGCTCAAAATAAAAGTCATTTTTATTATCAAAACCATGGATTACATCAAAAATTGTCACAAGTCTTGCAGCTCAAAAATAGAGTAGAGTTTTACAATCAAAAATTTGAATCCTACTGAGGTCCTAAGCCTCTCTACTTATACATCTGAAGACTCCAATGTCTTCCTTAAAATTAGGGGGGCTCAGCTCCCAAACTTGAGATAACCTAGTGCCTTGTCTTTCACTTGCTTGGCTACCTTCCAATCCTCATGATTTGGCCGTTTGCACTCTGAGCTGATGGAGGAATATTTGAATGGAGGGGTAGTAATTGAGGAGGATTTATCTCCTATAATTTCCCTCCCTTGTCCCATTCGAGTTTTGCCAAGGTATTTGCCAAAATTGCTTGCTTTTATACTTTAATCATGCATTAAAAGCATATTAGACCACAAAGCAAAATATCCAACTCTAACTCATCTCATAAACAAAATATAATCGAAATTATGCAATAAGTTGTGAGAATAGTTGGTTTAACTAAGCTAAGAGGTGAATTAAGGCCCATATAATTACCCAATTAAAAGTAAAAGTGATGGTTCTGCCGGCGAGAGACCACTAGGGTTCCAAGCCAGACTTCTATGGAGTCAGAAGAAGCTTGATTCTTTGATGGAATAAAGGTACATCTACTCTAAGAGAGAGTTACTCTACTGCAATAATGGAGAAGGTTGACATGTAATGCTAAATCACACCATTTCCTAATTAACCACTAAGAAACTATGCTTGGAAGAAATGTTAAATCAACATGAAACAAATGCTACTATCTAAGTTATAGAAGTAAGAAGCATCAAACATCACTAATGTGAAAGTAAAGAGACTGAACTAAATCTTGTTTGCTTTTTTGTCTTTTTATGCAAAATCAAGTATGCAAACTAATTTCTTTTGTGGATGTGGCAGGTGAATTAAGGATATTTGAGGATGGATGGAAGGGTGATGAGATGGTTGAATGGTGTGGAGGACCCATGGGAGGCGTTTGGTGACTTTCTAGAGGTTTTCCATCAATTCGGCCTCAAAATAGGCCATTTCAGGAAAACCTATAAGATGTACTAGAAACATACAGGGTGATCCTGTAGGAATTATAGTTAACTACATGATACATCCAAGAGAAAAATGTGAGGCGTTGGAGGTGATGGGAGGCCTAAAAAAGGTTTTTGATGGGTGGAATGGAGTGGGAGAAGGTCTAGGATCACTCAGGAGTCAACTTCAAAGATAGTAGATGGTTGGATTCGTTCAATGTACTTGGAAGGATTTCTATGAAAAATGATGAAAATTTAGTGAAGGTGATGGTGGAAACAAGGGATGGCTAAGGTGGATGGAGTGGAAGGTGGCTACTGGATATGAAGTCTTAGTCTCCTCTTGAAGCACCTACTCTACATAAAACATGTATATCTTCCAAAAAGCTATGTAAACAAGAAATATATGCATAAACTAGAAAACAAAAATTAATGAATTAACTACCTACACTATGCATGAGGAAAATTGTTGAAAGGAATGAAAGCATGGATGAGATCTACTACATAAATGGAGATGAAAAAGATGGCAATGGAAATCTACCTTGCAAAACTAACAAAATACTAATTTAAAGACAGCAAACTCCAAAGCTCATAAAAGAACTAGAAACCTATATTTTTGGGACTGCTTAAGGGTCCCTTCCTCAAGTCAAGATCCCAAAGGGAGGAAGTGAGGCTGAGACACCTGCTAGTAACCCTGTTGTGATCCTTTTATCCCTACTAACCTGCTACTTGAAGTAAGGAACAAATGGAAGCAAACTAATAAACAACCAATCTAATATACACTACCAGTAATGGGAATGCATCTAAAAAGAAAATTAACAATGAAGCTATGAAACTACACTAAACATACATGTACAAGAAAGAGGAGCCTTGGATGCTAGGGTTGGGCCCTAACCCAAGAGCTTCAGTCCTCTGAGTTAACCCAGTGCTAGCTCAAAACAAAACTCATTCTTATTACCAAAACAACAAATTACATCAATAGAACTTTCACAAGTATTGCAACTCAAAAATAGCTTAGAGTTTTACAATAAAAATCTAAATCTTACTGAGATCCTAGGCCTATCTACTTATACAAATGAAGTCCCCAATGAATTCCTTAAAATTAGGGAGGCTTGGCTCCCAAACTCGAGATAAATTGTTGCTTTGTCTTCCACTTGCTCGGTTGCCTTCTAATCCTCATGATTTGGTTGTTTGCACTCCAAGTTGATGTGATAAATGGAGGAATATTCAAATGGTGGAGTAGTAAATGAGGAGGATTCACCTCCTACAATCCCTCTCCCTTGTCCCATTCAAGTTTTGATCTTAGTCTTTGCCAAAATTCCTTGATTTTCTCCTTTAATGCTGCATTCAATGCATATTAGTCCACTAAGCATAATATCCAACTCTAACTCACCTCATAAACAAAATATAATCAAAAATATGTAATAAGTTATGAGAAAAATTGGTTTGACTAAGCTAGGAGGTGAATTAAGGCCCATATAATTAACAAATGATGAGGCTCATCATCCATCATCCAACAATGGGGAGGATAAGTTATTCATTGAAAATCCAATTGATTTTTCATCTTTCTTTTTTGGGAAAACAGAGGATGAATTTGTTTGCTTCTCATTTATCCCTCTGTTTGATTCATCAGATCATTAGGATGCCGATGAAATCATTTATTCTTTTGATCGTTGCTATCGTGATCCATTTACTTAAGTATTCAATCACTATTGTGATTCTATCATAGTTTATTTTTCGAAGCCACCAGTTTATGATGATCTATCTGACGATGAAGTTGAAACACCAAAGACTATCGAGGCAGTTCAGCCCAAGCTGATGGTTATGTTAAGCCCTCACTCTCTTGGGGTTAGTTTCACTTCCGATCAGGAAATTTTTCAATCACGCAAGGCTCCTCATCACTCATTTGTATGCATTGAAGATCAATCTCATGCACTCATACTTCCTCCACTCGAACTACATGGTCCCATCACTGATGCATTGGAGGAATCTTACATTGAAAGCACATGCCCACGACACAAGTTGTCTTTGTTTCTTTTGTTTGCTTGCATGTCATAGTAAAGAATGTGTGTTTGCTTCACAGCTAAATGTAGTGTCACACAACACCATGATAAGTCCACGGACTGCTCGTCATTCAATTGCACTCACTTATGTCACGTGGAAACTTTTAAACATAAAGTGTGTTTGTCTTCATTGTTATATCTTTCTTTCTTACTAGTCAGCACAACTGGGTTGTTCGCGGACCAAGCCTTCACCAACATGGGTCAACTAATGTGTCGATGGCTGCATTGGAAGTATCACTTCACATTATTAGGCCCATGCACCATTAGCTTAGGAGTAGGAGTAGTGTTTGTTTTCAGTTGGTTTGCTTGAATGCTTGTTTTTTTACTTGTTTTGTTTGTTTGTTTATCTACTTTGTTGTTTTCTTACTCACTTTGCTTTCTCTTTTTCTTCTACTTCTACTTTGCTTTGTTGTTTGTTTACTTTTTTTGTTCGTAGGTTAGTTTCGCATGAAGCCACATATGACTCTTGAGACAAGTTGGGTAAAGTACAAGAGGTCTTGTACTACTATTACTACTTGGTTATCTGTCATCCTAACTTTGTATGAAGAACTTGTTGCTTTTAGTCAATGATACGTCGAAGGAAAATACGTACTTTTCAAGGTAAACCTTGGTGAAAACACAACGCCTACACACTAACTAGTGTCACCTACTCTATTTGGTTGATTTTGGGTTAACCTTGTGAGATCAATCAAGTAGAGTAAGGTGAGGAAGGAAACCTTAACAAGCATGTCAGAGGTATATAATAAACTACTATTCTGAAGGAACAACCTCTTCTACTCTTAATAAGTCGAGATCCCTCTTCCGCCTCGAAAATGAATAAGTGCCATGCACACTTGTGAAAATGAAAAAATGAAAAGTGAAAATTTCAAAAATGAAAAATGAATAACGTGAAAGAAGAGAAAGTCTTCCTGCGCAGAGAGGTGATACAAGTAACTCTGCCAGGGTACTGACTAGGCTTGCTGGCAGAGGAACGATGCTTGTGTTCCTGCATGACTCCACCGAGGTATTGTCCAGGCTTGCTGGCAACCAAGCAAAACCAAAGATGAAACTAAGACTCTGACAATTATATTTCTTGTGCACCAATATACCCCTCAACCCCAATCGAAACAACTATGTTGCCTTGGCTTGGAATGTTTGTCAATCGACCAAGAGCATGGAAGATGCTACATCTTACAATCGAGCTAGTGTGAAACCAATACGAACTAAGAACTAAGCAATAATTTTGGAGGTGTTAGACTTTCTATTCATGAACAAGGTCCATTCAGAGAGCTCAAGTTCTACTAGTGTGTCACCAAGTGTTGTACTGGCTACAACCACCCTCCAAAAATTATGATTTAGCTTCATTTTGGATCCTCCCTACCAAACTTTCACAACAGCATGTCTTGCTTTGTCAAGTACATAAGCTTCAATGTTTTTCTTGCAGAACGGAAGCCTGTCTATCAGAGCTTGATGCATTTCCCCTCACAACTTGTTTCTCTAGACCTAGTCTAGCTATAGGCTGAGCATCTCCTTCAAGAAATTGCACAATTCTGGAAGGAAACTATCCTTCCCTCTAGAAATTGTGCAATTCAATCTGGTAACATGCTAGGCTCCGGAATTGCACAATTCTAGAAGTCAAGATTCATCCAGAAAATTACGCAATTCTTCCCAGCAGGGCTGCTCAGCCCAGGAATTGCGCAATCCCAGGGAGCAGTCAGCTACTCTGCCCAGAAATTACACAAATATCCTAGCCAGTCAGCCCAACTCTCATCCAAAAATGCACATTTTCTCCCAACAGTTAAGTAACCTCTTGCATGTGTAGTTGGGTTGACCAGTTCCACCCGAGACTAAGGAAACTTGGCTAGCATGCATGGGCTGATTTTTCTCTGCACAGAAAAACAAACATGTAAAATGCATCCCTTGATTCATGGAGCTATTTTTAGCAGCTAGAGGTTACATGAAATTATCATTTTAGAATCTTTCCTCCAAGTGTCACTTTTTTCTAGATTTGTGGCATGTGTTTCATCAAACCAAACTTATTTATTTGATGTATTAGAGCTCATTCTTTCACATCGATATTGGAGCTATGACATCCCACAAAACATCCAGGACTCTTCGACACATCTGCCTTAGCTATTCATGGGTAAGCGGTCTCAACTTGTCTTTTTTAGCATTTTTGTCGCTTTTTTTGTTTTCGCTTGGGTGAGTGTTGTTTGCTTGATTTCTTTAAATGCTTGTTGTCATTTACCTACATACTAGGTTGTACTAGCACCATTTTAGTTTTCATTGGTATCTCATTGTTGTCATATGCATGAAACTGTTTTGCACGAATGGTCACCGATTCAGCAACTCACTTCACCCACATACACAATCACTTTCTTCTACTTACACTCAGTATTGCTATGCATTCACTTTCACATTTTCATTTAGTTACCGTTGGCAGGTTTAGGCAGCCTTGGCCCTGACTCTGCCTCACCACGACAACATTGAGCAATCCTGAGAGGGAAGGCTACGTATTCCCCTCCAGAAATGTGCATTTCTGCCTAGTAGCTATTCCCTAGGCCTACTTTCTGCAATCCTGAGAGACAATGATTGTTGGCATAGAAAATTATGCAATGCAGTCACTGAGCCTGCAGTCATTGCTAGCTCAAATTGTGCATTGTGTGATTCAAACAGTCATCAGTTAGCTTGGATTACGCATTGTGCAATTCCAATAGCCAGTCATGCCTCCCAGATAGCCCTAACTATATTTTGCACAGTTTTAGCAACAAGTCACCCAGCCTCCCAGAAGAAATTGCACAATCTTTGCCTATGAATCCCAAGTATGTGTTATGTTGTTCCCGAATTTGCTTTGGTTTTCGCTGACAGGTTTCTTGCCATGCATGTATCTTTGTCTCCAGATCTAGCAAGCGTTTTCCCACCTCTTGAAAGTTTAGGATCAATGGCCTCCAAGGGAGCAGGGTCAAAGGACACTCATGGAAGTACAACTAGAGCAGAGATTAAGCGAGTTTTCGCAAGTCTACTGATCTATGAAGACACCAGCTAATTCTACACAAGGACATCAAGCTGGAATGGCAAGAGGTCAATGATGCATTTACAGACACATTTTGGGAAGACCTTAAAGACCACAAGGTGTACGTGAACATTCACAAGACTAGCTTGTACCAGATTGCATGTAGATACCTCGTGCTCCCATGCGCAGAAATGATACACTAGATCATCTCGCATGCTGATCCCGAGATGTTGACCTTAAGCAGTGTTAATGGGATGAAGATTTCAACCTTTAGGGCAGAGGATTATGATGAGATGTATCAGATGTTGGAGCCTGTGACTATCATGGACACTCCCTTCAGCTTACCCAGCAATAATGCCAACTCCAAAGACATTCTGAAAAACTGGGTAAAGGAGCCGGCTAGATTCAAGATGACACCCAATCAGATCTATAAGAAAAAGATACTACGGAAGGCGTATCAATACTTGGTCATATTTGCATTTCGACTGTATGGCCAAGAAAGCATGGAAACCTTCCCACAGATTTGGGTGATTACGCTGGACCAACTTGCCAAAAAAGGAAAACCATGTAACTAGTCTAGCATGTTGGCTCATGAGCTGAAGGAATAGGTAACGAGGGCTCAACAACCGCCCAAAGGTATGCAAGCAGAAATCTACGTGTCCGCCTATATCTTGGATGCAATCTGTGCTCGACAAGAGTTCCCGCGTTTGAAGTGGGCATGGTCACTATTAAGGACTACTGTGAACACTTATTGTAAGTTTCTGTCTTAATGCAGCTTCAGAGGAGTTATCACATGATTGTCCAATCATTTTTCCACCCCATTTTACAAGGATGATATTCGAACAGGATCCACCCTGCATGTTGAAGGCAACAATGGAGGCACTAATAGACATAGATTATTGGTATGCCTCACTGTCTGACACCTTCATACGTATGTATAGCGCAGAGAAGCCTCTTCATGTTCTACCAAAGTTTGCCTTGGACATACTCGTCATGCAGGAAGTAGCATATCACATCTCGGCAAGATTGACAGCTAGGCTACACCGGAAGAATAAGGCACCTTTATCCACTCTTCCACTATCCGTTGGATTATATGAGATCCAAAGTTTCAAGCATGTGGATGTCAAATCAGAGAAGATGAAGAAGTATCCATTCGACCTCCAAAGCAATCCATATGACCCACATTGTCTTGTGAAAGATCACTGCACGCAAGTACAGTTCAACTGGATCCACGGGGTATTTCATTAGGCAGAGGAGGACCCATGGAGATATTGCTACAGTTTCTCTAGACCCAATGAACAGGTTGGCTTCATTGTGGAGTGGTTAGTGAAGCAACGTGAAGAAGCATGCTGGAGAGCCTTAGAAGTAGCAACAACAGTGTAGGCAAACATACCAATGTGTGAAAAAGGCAAGAGGAAGATTGATGACCAAATGGAGGAAGAGTAAAGCTGCAAGTTCCAAGAAAATCCAGTTGAAGAGAAAGTAGCTATGGATATAGAGGTGAAAAGGAAACAACATGATAAGCGAATTGCACAAAGGCAGAGGGAGAAATGGAGGATGGAGGAAACAAAGAAGGAGTTGCATGAGTTGAAGGAGCAACTCCAAAAGGAACAAGAGTTGCGCAAACATGAGAGGGAAGTGCAGTAGAAACATGTATAGCATGGGGTGCAACATGTGCAGATGGATGAAACAACACCCATACAAGTAGTGGACTCATCAGAACAGTTGGCATCAGGCACACAGGGTGGACCATCGTCCTTCTCTTTGATAATCATGTCCTTGAGTCTTGAGCTTTGAGAGCCCAAATCAGTGACATCCTCTTCAATCAAAACAAAATCCCTGTCTTTCCCTTCAGTAGGGCCCTCCTCATGCATCTTTTTCTTTCCTTTATCTCTGCCCTTTGATTGTTGGTCAACCTATATAGCTGGAGAAGAAAGCAAAGCCCCTTTCACCCCCGGTGAAGATAACATTTGCCTATGGTCTGGTGAAGAAAATGAGAGCCCTTCCACCCCTGGTGGAGATAGTACTCGCTTGGCAGCTACAAAGAGCATCCTAGTGCCTCTTTCATAGGTGAAAAATACAGGAACATTCTCTATTTTAGTTTCAGGTACCTTTTGTTGTCCTAAAGGCTCACCTTCTTCTTGGGGATCTAATGAAAGGATTTGAGGCCCCTTGAACATCTCATGGGAAATGAAAGTTTCCCATGGCATTCCTAACTGAGTAAGCTGATGCAAAACAACAATTTTGATGACAGAAAAATGATAAATACTAATGAGCTACTGTGGATATGGTTTTCTTTTTGCAATCACTATCATCCTCACTATGTTTTTACATATGAAATAATGAATTCTCATCATTCTGACCCTGGTGAAGTGCATAAGCAATCTGATGTGGTAGGCATAAAGTCTGGAGAACCTACCCTCACATGTAAAGTATTTGATGATAAGTTTCATGAGTGGAACATACCAATCTTCCAAGAATTTGAAAGGAAACACCCTGCTAAGTTTACCATGGTACTTGGCTTTGATATAAGGCTCATAATGCTCCTTACTAATATTTTTCCTTTTGTTCCACTTTTCCCCTACATCTGGAATTCTTGTGGCCTCTGCAATGATAGTTGGTGAAAGAGTGAAGTTGACCCCAACAAGATGCACTATATTGTTATCCATGTTTATCACAAACTGCCTTGCTAACTCATGGTGATATTTGACCCTCTCAACCATTTCACAAAACTCAAAACAGGATTGATATCTGAAACATGTGGTGGCTAGTGGGCAAGCAAGGAGTTCACTCATGGTGATAGGTTCCTCCCTAATGATTTTTCCACCTTTGTGAGGCTTCTTGAATTGCACATTTCTTTCCCTTGAGCTATAATTAAGTGTGTCCTCTTCAAAATCTGATTCACTGCTTCTTTCCATGCTTGTCTTAATGATGTAATGTGATGATGATATGGTGAACAATGATAATGGGTGGGGACAACAAAGATGAGTATGAAGAGATTTTGCAAATGGAACAATAGTAATGAAGTGGAGTAGGGGAATGAAGAAAAAGATTTGGGAAACTAGGGTTTTGACTTATAAGGGACTTAGGGTTTAAAAAAGGGGATAGTTACTTAGGGGAATAGGGAAAGGGAAAATGGAATTAATGGGTGATTTTAGTGCAATGAAGTTTGGGAAAAGGGACAAGTGTTGCAATGAGGTGAAAATTTTGCAATGGGGTGAAAAAGTATGAAGGCAAGCTAAGGCTTTTATTTTAGGAAGCAAAACTCATGAAGAAAACATGAAGAAGAATTATTTCAGCTCAAGATAGATGAACACTTACTTGTAGGAGATAAATGCAGCATTTAAGAGAATTTGGGAATAAATTGAGTGAGTTTGGCACCTCCCTGGCAAACACACAGCACACTTGGCCCAATGTGTAGTGCCTGTCTGATGCGCAGTGCCTATGTAATTTTACACAGAAGAAAGTTGTCTAATGTGCAACGCCGGTTTGATTCGTAGTGCTGACTCTCTGATGCACAGCGCCAGGCAAACTTGCTGCAAAAACCAGGTTTTCTTCCTCTTTTGCTCAATTTCCCTTCAAAACATGATTTTGTCTCTCCACTTGACTTTTTGCACAATGAAATGATTAGCTAACATGAATTTGCTTTATATATGTTGCACGTTAATTTTTCCTCATTACAAACCCACTTTTGTAAAGTCTTAGTCACCTTTCTCAAAAACTTTGTTTTTCAATTAGAAGTTTGGCCTTTTCCTGGCACTTTGATGGACTGATGTATTGGTGTTTTTGTTTTTTGCAGTGGCATAAGTTTCCAAGGTGACCAGGAACAGCAGCTGAGCTTATTACATATAGAAATACTTAAATTACATGAAATTTTTACAAAAAATGGAAAAACTTTGTTTTCACCTCAAAATAGAGTTTTGAGGTAGAAAAATAAAAATAAATTATTGAGCATATTAGAAGTAAATTTATGATTTTATGAACTTATTTATCCTCCTCATGTGCCTTCTGACCTTTCTATTAAAATTTGGATGATCATGATGACAAACCCTAAGATCCAGTGAAACTAAACCCTAAAACTGAATGAAATGAACTGAAATGACTATAAATGACTGAAAAAAGGTTTAAACAAGCCAGCAGGTATATGACATGAGGGAAACTAAAATGAAACCACTACCATCAGTTGATCCATGACCTAATGGAATGCAGCTAATCGAATGAGACACCTAATATGCGTGCAAAAGAACAATTTGATCACTGATGGAAGTGTGAAGACATTGACACTAACAGGTTCCTTTAGGCATTATTAATAAAATAAATAAGATTTCCTTATGATATCTCTATGCTACAAAATAAGACCATAAACCCTTTGTACTCACAACTTTCTCCTTGAAAACCCTCCCAAAACCCTTGAGAGGATTGGGGTTTTAAAATTTCATTTGGTTCTCAGAATATTTTTCTACAAAATGTTCTTGAAGGCTGATTTAAAGAAATAGGCTTTGGGCCCATACTATGTTTGAAAAATACATTCTCCCCTCTACTACTCTATATTGACTGAGAGCCCCTAGAAGTCCCTCACAAAATGGGTCTATAGTTTGAAAAGAAATTCTAAACTCTACTGATATCATCACACAAGCTCTCACTTCGAATTTTGGGGATGTAACAAAACTTTTAGTTGGGATGGATCCTTGGGTTGGGAGCAGGGAAACACATATTCTCTCTGAACAATTAATCCAAAATTTAAATAATCAAGGTATCTTCTTTCTACATCATATGTCTTCTAGGTGGAGATTCATGGACCAACAATCTTCGAAGAGAGGTTAGGATTTAAATTTTGAGGGGGATTTTACTCTAGAATGAAATCATTGTATAAATTTTCTTCATCACAATCTCTCCTCTCTCTTTCCTTTTGAATATATTATGGTATGGTCAAATTCTTGTAGAGGATTCTGGATTTCAAAATATGAATCCCTAGCCTTTACAAAAATACAAAATGCACACCCACCTCCCTAATGGGTCAAAAGGCTATGGAAACAAAACTTTCCACCAAAAACAAAACTCTTTATGTGGCTTCTCATAAAAGAAAAAGTCCTAAATTGGGATATACTTCAGAAAAGATACTTCGGTGGGCCCAATAATTCCTCGACATTTAGAGGATGCTAAAAATATCCCTAATATATTCATGTAGTGTCCCTTCACATCAAGCGCCTGGGGAAAAATACATAAATCCATTGGAGAAAAATAAACTTGGTAAGGGAATTCAATGGATGAATTCTAAAAGTTTGGCTTGATAGGAAGCACCCTAATAATGTAAAAGCTCCACCTCTGATTGTATGTTGGGGAATTTGGCTAGAAAGAAATGAGACAAGTTTTGAAAGTCAAGGGCAATCTTTTATTAGATTTGTAATAAAAAATATAGCTTTATAGGAATATCTTCCTATATATTAGGAAATTTTGAGTATCTAAAACTGTTCTAAAGTTGAAATTATTAAAGAAATTTAAGCCCCTTTGACTAGCTTCAGCTAATGCCACATTCACAAAAGAAATAAGAAGCCAAACTCCTCACAATAAGAGGAGGGAAGGAAAATATGAAAACTATTTTTTCTATTTCTTACACTTATTTCCTCATGAGAGAAATACTATATTTTAACAAATTACTTACAAAAAAATGCAAAAATAGGAAAGTTCTATAAATTACTAGGAGATGGTTTACTTCTTAGCCCTAATATTTAGGACTAGAGTTCTTTCCTCTATGATATTTCTTTATTTTTGGTGTTGGTGGGGAGGAGGGCTACTTTTTAAGTACATTTGAATAGGATGAGGGAGAAGAAGACTTCTTGCTGGCCACCTTACCAACTTCTTTATCTTTTAATGTAGGAGAGATCTTTGGGGAAAGCTTCTCTACCATAGGAGTTTTCCTTAAAGGGTCATGATATGGTTTTTATTCATGAATCAAATCAAGAGGAGTCTTTGGAAATTTATTTGGTTGACTTTCTTATGCCTCAATATTCTCACCTTCTTCCTCTGAAGAATTCAAGACTTCAAAGCTATTTGTGGAAATGGGTTGATGCTTAGCTTCATCCTTTCTTGTCCATTGCCTTTCACATCCATGCTTCTTATGTTTCCTTTTAACGAGAGTAAAACCTTGTGTAGTTTCTCCTTTCTCTTCATTGAGAGGAGGGTTTGGACATCTTTGAGTAGTTGAATCTGAAGAAATTCCTGTAGATTCACGAGCTAATGTAATGTGCTAAAGAAAGAGACAAGAATTTACTTCTACTCTTTATAGTGGAACCCATAAGCATCAAGGAAACAATAATCAATAAAGGAAGATAATAAAAGGCACATAACACAATTAATATCAAGAGAAATCCATAACTCAAAACCCCACTATATATTTTGTATTAATCTAAAAAATCAACATGAAATTATAATCCTTGTTCTCTCTAGAACAATCCCAGAACTAAGAAAATTCATTCTCCAACTCCAAAGCAAGCTCAAGGCCAAATCTTAGCCAATTCACAAGCTCTCAAATTAGTTCTTAATTGCATGCACTATCAGTGCAACTCAGAAAAATCTAAAACAAATATTACACTGTCCTTGCACTCTAGTCTCAACTAGGTCTTTCTCAAAATCGACATGCAACAGTTTTTTATGAGTAAATATTCAGTTAACTAGAGTAGCACTGGTGGAGTTCATTAGCGTCACCACTGACAGTTAACTCACTATTAGTTCTCTCAATCAGTTTGAGAACTAATTTAACTGAACTAACTCATGAAACTAACTCTTCTATTTTACAACTCACAATTAATTCACATTGGACTCCTACAAAGTAGGGAGAACATATACATGACTTGCAAAAGACTTCCAACTTGAATTTCCTAAGCTAAGTATTTTTAATAAACTTAATTTAATTATTTTTAAGTTGCTATGAGAATAGAATTCGAATTTAATTCATAGTTCAATTCAAGGATAAATTAAACTGGAATTTCTTGTTTCCATTTCTCAACACTCCCTCTCAACAAGAAAGGGATTTTCAACTACCGCGATCTTGTCTCTGTGAAACTCGAATTTACATCTTGACAATGCCTTTGTCATGATGTCAACATCTTGATCCTCCATGGGAATGTAATCTAACAACATGATCCGCCTCAATATACAATCTTTAAGATGATGATACCGGACTTCAATATGCTTGGACCGATCATGAAAATTTGGATTTTCAGAGAGTTTGATACAACTCTAATTATCACAATCAATCATTATTGGATCCATATGCTAATGGGCCTCATCATTGGTAATTATATGGGCCTTAATTCAACTCCTAGCTTAGTCAAACCAACTATTCTCACAACTTATTGCATACTTTTGATTATATTTTGTTTATGAGATGAGTTAGAGTTGGATATTCTTCTTTGTGGCCTAATGTGCTTTTAATGCAAGATTAAAGGATAAAAGAAACGAATTTTAGCAAAGACCTTGGTCAAAACTCGAATGGGAAAAGGGAGAGGAATTATACGAGGTAAATCCTCCTCATTTAATACCCCTCCATTCAAACATTCCTCCATCAGCTTGGAGTGCAAACAACCAAATCATGAAGACTACAAGGCAACCGAGCAAGTGAAAGACAAAGCACCAGTTTATATTGAGTTTGGGAGCCAAGCCTCCCTAGTTTTAAGGAAGTCATTGGAGACTTCAGATGTATAAGTAAAGAGGCGTAGGACCTTAGTAGGATTCAAATCTTTTATTGTAAAACTCTACTCTGTTTTTGAGCTGCAAGACTTGTGATAGTTTTTTATGTAATCCATGGTTTTGATAATAAGAATGAGTTTTGTTTTGAGCCATCACTGAGCTAACTCAGAGGGCTAAAGCTCTTGGGTTAGGGCCCAACCCTAGCATCCAAGGCTCCTCTTTATTGTACATGTACGCTAGCATAGATTCATGGTTTAATTGTTCATTTTCTTAAGTAGTTGCATTTCCATTACAATAGTGTAGGGTAGATTGGTTGTATTTTAGTTTGCTTCCATTTGTTCCTTCTTTCAGTTAGAAGGTTAGAAAGGACAAAAATATCACTGTAAGGTTTTCATCAGGTGTCTCAGCCTCACCTCCTCCCTCTGGGACCATGACTTGAGGAAGAGACCCTTCAACAACCCCAAAAACATAGATTTCTAGTTCTTGCATGAGATTTGGAGTTTGTTGTCTTGATTTAGTACTTGGTTCATTTCATTCTTATCTTTTTCCAGCACTCTCTTTCTGCAATAAGATCTCACTCATTTTCTCATTTCCTTCAGCACTTTCTTCATGCATAATATGGGCAATTAATTCATGCTTTTCTAGTTTATGAGAATGTATCTTGTTGCATAGTTCTTGGAAGACACACACATTTTAAGCATTGTTGGTACTTCAGGAGGAGGTCTAGACTTCATCACCAGCATCCATATTCCACCTCATCCACCTCTACTATATCTTGGTCCACCATCACCCTTACTAGTTTTTTTGTCTTTTCTCATTGAAATTCCCCTAGACACATTGAGCGAATCTAACCATCCCTTCTCTTGGATATTGACTCATGAGTGTTCCTAGACCTTATAACACGCTATCCCACTCATCACACACCCTTTCTAAGCTTCTCAACACCTCCAACACCTCACAATTATCTCTTGGTTGTATCCTGTAGGTTTCTTGTGATTCCTACAGGACCATCTTGTAGGTTTCTAGTAGATCCTATAGGTTTTCCTGAAATGATCCGTTTTGAGGCCGAATTGATGGGGAACCTCTAGGAAGTCACAAAAAGCCTCCTAGGACCCTTCCACACCATCCAACCACTCTCTAAGCCTTCTAGCCATCATCAAGAACCTTCCATCCACATGTCACATCCACAAGAACAATTAAATTGCATGCTTGATTTTACCAAAGAAAACCAAAAAAGTGAAAACAAATTTAGTTTATTTTCCTTACTCACACATTATTATAGGTTGATGCTCTTTACTTTTGTAACTTAGATAGAAGCATTAGGTTAATGTTTATTTAGCAATTCTTCTTAACATAGTTGTTTAAATGGTTGATTAGGATATGGTGTGATTTAGCATTACATGTTGTTTTTTTCCTCATTATTGTAGTAGAGTAGCTCTCTTAGAATAAATTTTCTCTTCTTCCATCAAAGAATTAAGCTTCTTCAAACTCTATAGAAGTCTGGCTTGGAACCCCTGAGGTATCTTGTCAAATGAATAGTGACAATGGCAGGACCTTCACTTTTACTTGTGCATATAGCACTATCACCTCCAAGTTGGTACAAACCCTGGGTTGATAAGCTAGTAGCATAGGAGTTGCAACATCCTTGCTGCAATACTAGCACTCATCACTTTTTGGCGCCATTGCTAGGGAGGTGTCTGAGTAGAATGTGATTACTGCTTTCTTTTCTTCTATTTCTAGTCTCTAATTTTCTGCCATTAGTTTATTTCTACAAAAGTAATCTAGTATCTTCCTTTCTTTTAGTTGTCATTATCTGCTTTCCTTTCCATTCTGTAAGTAGAATTTCAATTTAGCAAGTAGATTTTTTCTGTCAATAGTTTTCATTCAATCAGCAATTTCATTTCTACAAAGTACTTTCCATCTTAAAAAAATCTTATAAAAGCCAACCCAAAAACATTTCCTTTCATGCCTCGTAGGAATAGGGACAATTTAGGGAAATTCTTTCCAAATACCCCCATTGCATCCAACATCCAACTTTCTCTCTTCTTCAGTGGTTATGAACTGGAGGAACCTTTAGGTGAGCAACCTAACATATTTGAAGAAACTACAGGGGAAGAAGAAGAATAGGAACCCATTCCTACTGAATCAATGGCTGAAAATCGAAATGACAGAGGGAATAGTGATAGAGCTGAGGGTACCTTCCCCATCAGGGAAACCAATGGGGACACCAAGATGAAGAATATGAGCCCCTTTTCCCTACCTCATTTCCATGTCCTGACCATAGAGGACCCCGACACTTTCCTATTTGAGTTTGTTCTTATATGTCAAACCTATGACTATATAGATGATGAGCAAAAGTTAAAATTGTTTCCAACTACCCTCAAGGATGCAACATTGTGTTGGTTCATGGGTTTACCTGGAGATAGCATCACAATTTGGGCTTAGATGTAGCAATATTTTAACAACAAACATCGGGACTACTGTAGGTCAAAGGATACTAAAGAATAAATTTTCACGACGACCATGGGAAAGGATGAATCCTTAGAAGACTATGAAAAATGTTCTAGCTCAGTTACAAAAGGGCCAGGTGCACACTTGACCCCAAGTCACTAAAGCTGGTACTGATTAGAGGAGTAAGGGAAGATCTTCTGGATACCTTACATTTGTTAGCAGGAGGAGATATCTACCAATTACCCTATGAGCATATCAAGACTATCCTTAGAAGCCATTCTAGGGTAGCCAGGAAAAAGGGTAGGAGTAGTCAACCTATGGCTAGTGCATCATCTTCCAACTCAACCATCAAGGGTGAAATTGGAAATATGCAGGAAGATTTCAAAAGTCAGATGTTGCAAACCCTTGCCTTGCAATTGGACACCATGAATATCAAAATGAAGCAAGAGGAATCAAAGAGAGCCTTGACCATCTTTTGTCCTAGATGCACTAGGAGGAATCCTAGGAACGAATATCCATTGAACTGTATTGAACTTTTCTCAGTCTGTGAAGAAAACCACTCCACAGACAAGTGCCCTTCTTTACCCAGACTCAAAGTTGTATATCAAGGAGTTGAAGGGGTCACTAAGAAACTTTGCTACATCAACCAAAGGAGACCTCCTAGGCCAAGACCATACTAGAAGGGTATGCAAGGGTCATCCCATGCATATTACAACCCCAAGAAAACTACAACAATACCTTCTTGGGGACCCCTTGCTCATTCTTCCTAGTCCACACCCCCTCCTTGGTCCTATGCATCTCTATATCACTCTTAGCCAGCCAGCCAGTCATTTCAACCTTACGCTCTGCCACAACCTAAATGGACTCCACCACTCCAGGGGTGGGGGCCCCAATATAGCAATGCTCCAGTTCTATTGCCTCCACCACCTACCCAACTACAACTCCTACACTCTTCTCCACCCAAGAAACCCTAGATGCCTGCCCAACCAAAGTCGAACCCGAACAATAGGTAGGCTTAACAAGTATACAGTGGAGAGACATCATACCCAACTTATTATGTAGAAATCTAGGATATCAACATAAGATCTAGGAGAATTCTCCCAATATCCAACCTCCCACTCCACATAGGGAGGTTGAGGAAGAAAGAGAGGAAGGCAACCTTAAAATAAATCCATCCTTTCCTGAGAGATTATCCAAACCACTCCATCCTACCCCAAAAAGAAACTAATCTTCCGGGAGAATTGAAAAATCTATGTGTAAAGATCCCCCTTCTATAGGAAATAAAAGATGTTCCCATTTACAATAAGTTGATTAAGGAGAAGTTCTTCAAGCGTCCAGGAAGAACAGAAAGGATTCCCCTACCATTAATGTCATTAGGCAGCTATCCAACTTAATGTTGGGGCATGTAATATGTCTATAATATTTCGACCCTGGAAGCCCTGTAGTAGGTGTGCACATTAATGGCACCATCGTCCCACACACTCTGATTGATCTTGGGGCTGCCATTTAAGTGATGACCAAGGACACCGTGCTCAAGGTCAACCTCCAAGGGTCATTGAAGAAAACCACAACAGTTCTGCAACTTGCAAACCGTTCCACAATCACGCCTAAGGGAATTGTGGAGGATCTAATGGACTCGATTAACTCTTGGGAGAACCCTGTAGATTTTCTAGTTCTCTAGCCTAAGGCTAAGCTTGCTAAGATTACTAGTTACCCTCTCACCCTTGGGAGGCCATGGTTGGCCACAACTGATGCTTACATTAGCTACAGAGCTGGGAATATGACCATCAAGAGCGGGCATATGTCCAAATAGTTGGTCTTATACCCTCCTTCTCAACCTTCTCTAGAGCATGATTTACCTTTATGGTTGGAGGAGGAGGAAGAATATGAGGTCTATTCCGCTCAACTTTATGCTTTGGAAGCAACCATAGGAGGAGGAAAACAAGATGAGAATGACTTAATTGAACACCTGCTCCAAAGTCCAACTCCTGGTTCATTACCATTAGAATATGAAGTAAGGGAAACCCAGAACAATCATCCAATTGACTTATGCTTGACCAATTCCAATGCACTCTATGTCAAAACCATAGAATTTGGCCTAGAGAAAACCTTGAAAATTAATCCATCTCTTTCTTCTCTCGAAGAGGAAATGTTGTGCAACATGTTGAGATAAAACCTAGAAGCCTTCACTTGGAGTTACAAGGAAATGAAGGGAGTACACCCCTCAATGTGTACTCACCACATATACTTCAAAGAAGGTTGAAAGCCAGTCCGATAACCACAAAGGAGGATGAATCCAACTCTTAAAGATATAGTCAAAGAAGAATTACAAAACCTGCTAGATGCAAGATTCATTTACACTATCTCTGACAATGAGTGGGTCTCTCCTTTAGTGCTAGTTCCCAAGAAAAATGGTAAGTGGAGAATTTGTGTCAAGTACAGGGAGTTGAAAAAGGACACAAAGAAGGATAATTTTCTCCTACTCTTCATTGACCAAGTGCTGGATGGCTTGGCAGGGAAGACGTTTTTTTCTTTCCTAGATGGATTCAGTGGGTACAACCAAATCCAAATCTTCCCAGAAGACTAGGATAAGACCACATTCACGTGTCCTTGGGGTAATTTTTCCTATAGGGTCCTTCTTTTTGGTCTATGAAATTCTCCTGCCACTTTCCAGAGAGCAATCTTGAGTATTTTTTCCAAATTAGTACATGATGTGGTGGAAATTTATATGGACGATTTTACACCTTATGGTTGTGGTTTCCAAGAAGTCCTTACTAACCTAAGCAAAGTATTGCACAAATGCATTGAAATGAACCTGTCTCTTAGTTCAGAAAAATGTGAATTCTTAATGACTGAAGGGACCATGCTAGGTCATTCAATATCTCATCAAGGACTGCAGGTGGACCTGAAAAAAATAGCAACCATCTAAAGGGCCCACCTCCGCAAAAGCAGAAAGATGTCAGGAGTTTCTTGGGATTAGCCAAATACTACCGAAGGTTCATAAAGGACTTCAACAAGTTAGCCTCTCCTTTATTTGGGTTGTTGGCCAAATATTTTGAGTTTATATGGTCAAAACGTAGTCAAGAGGCCTTAGATATTCTAAAGGGTAAGTTAACCACTGCACCAATTATCCAAGGCCCAAAATGGGACCTCCCTTTTCATATTCATGCTGATGCCTCACACAAAGCCATATGAGTAGCCTTAGGTTAGGTAGAGGAGAAACTGCCCTATGCCATTATTTTATTAGTAAGAACTTTTCATAGGCTGAGCTAAATTATACAGTGACCGAAAAGGAACTCCTCATTGTTGTGCATTCATTAAACAAATTTAGGCATTACATTACAAGTTATCAAACATTTGTGCATACTGACCATGCTACAATCAAATATTTAATGAAAAAACCAGATGTGGATGCTCAAATTATAAGGTGGTTGCTTTATTACAACACTTTGATCTAACCATTCTTGATAATCCTGGCAAAGAAAATGTTGTTGCAGATATTTTGTCTAGGGTGAATATGCCTATAGGTGAAGAAGGAATGGTGGATGACCAGTTACCAGATGAGCACTTGTTTTCTATTTCGGTTCTCTCTCCATGGTTTGCTAATATAGAAAACTATTCCATATTAGCACAATTCCCACCAAAATTTCTCTCCAAATAAAAGAGCAAGATAGTCAGGAAGAGTTCCCCCTTCACCTGGATTGGGGACAATCTTTGCAAACTTGGCCCAAATCAAATCTTGAGAAGGTGTGTAAGGGAAGAAGAAGTTTTTGACATCCTTCTGACCTGTCAAGATGGGCCTTGTGGAGGTCACTTTGTAGCAAAGAGGACAACATTCCAAGTGTTACAAGGAGGATACTATTGGCCCACTCTTCATCAGTATGTGAAAAAGTACAATAGTCACTGTGATCTGTGCCAGAGGATGGGAAAAGCTAATCTAAGATATTAAATGCCCCTATAGCCTCAAGTGACTTTAAATCCATTTTACAAGTGGGGCGTGGACTTCATTGGGCCTATCAACCCTCCTTCAAAGCAAAAATAGTATATTATTTTGTGCATTGATTATTAGCCTAAGTGGGCTGAAACCAAGGAAATTAAGGCAAAAATAGAAGAGAAGTTGCTGAGTTCCTAAGGGAGAATTTATTCTACAAATTTGGGTACCCTATAGAGCAAGTCACAGACCAAGGCACCCAGTTTACCTCCAACATGATTGAAGAACTGCCCAGCCATCACAAAATCAAGCATAGGACCTCCACTCCCTATCATCCACAAGCTATTGGGCAAGTGGAGGTGACCAACAGGGCACTAGAAATCATCTTAACCAAGGTAGTGAGAAGAAATAGAAAGGATTGGGTAGAGAGACTAGTTGAGGCCACATGGGCCTATAATAGAACATGGAAGACCACCACTGGATTTACACCCTATGAGCTGGTCTATGGGAAAAAGGCATTGATTCCCATTGAGTTTGAATATAACACATTAAGGATGGCAACCCAACTAGATTTGGATCTCATTCATGCATAGAAAGAAAGATTGTTCCAATTGAATGGCTTGGATGGATTCAGAATGCAGACCCTCCTACAAACATAAATAGTTCAAGTTGAGAGGAAGATCTAGCATGCTAAACCTTTTAAGGAGAAGCAATTTCAATAGGGAAATTGAGCATTGTTATATGATTATAGGTATAAATACTTCAAGGGCAAGCTAAGGACAAGATGGCTCAGACCTTATGTGGTGGAGAGATGCCATGATAATGGTTTAGTGCAAATCAAAACTATAGATGAAGAAGCCATTCCACTGGTTGTTAATGGACACCGATTGAAAATTTACAAGAGGTCTTTATCAAAGCAAGAGTTTATTGACAATATCAATAAAATAGTGATGATGGTTGAGGAAGTTCCAGCTCCTCCCTCATTAGGTCACTAAGAAAAAAAAAGAAAAAGGAATAAGGACTCAGGTGAAAACCTTCATGAGACGCCTGAGTCACATCTTTGGGTTGAAAACCTCGTGAGGCAGCCCAAGGATGAGAAAAAATAAAAAGAAGAATAAGAAGACCCCTGGGTGAAAACCTTTCTTGAGGTAGCTAGGGAAAAAATCTAGGGTCAAAACCTCTCTTAGGTAGCCTAGGTGTTTTTCAAAAAAAGAAAAAAAAAAGAAAAGAGAGAGAGAAAAATATATAATTGTTATTTGCAGGCGGGTGAGAAAGACAATCAAGAAGCCAAATGATGATCCAAAGGGAACTCTACCTCACACATATTCATCTCCTCCACTCCTTACCATGCAACACTCCATAATTTCTATCATTTTACACTCCATTGCTTCAATTTATGCGAAGATTGTGTTTTCTACAGGATCCCATGTATTCCTACAGGATCCCCTGGAAACCTATAGGATGATTCTGTAGGAAGAATAGCGGCCTGGAAAACCTACAGGAAGCAATCCAAGGGTGAATGGTATGCTTGGTAGGTCCCTAAAATTCATCCTACACATGATCTAACACCTCATCTCGTCCATTATCATCATCCCTGCAATCACCATCCAAAACAAAAAGAGATCCGTTTCAGCCAGTTATGAAAAAAAGAAAAGAAAAAAAGAAAAAACAAAGGAGAGTAAGAGCATTACCTGAATATCCCTTGCTCCACACACACTCCTAATCCCTCTATCCATTCATTGCACCATCCTCACAGCCCCAACCAACAACATGATTAAGAAATTCTAAAGAAGAAGTAGCTACATGACATCCTGTAGTAGCCTATCCCACAGAATGTCAATCATCAGCAATAGGTCTTCACTAGGATGATCCAGAAGCTCCATAGCAGCATCAACATCAGATTTTCAGCCATAGACACATGCAAAATCCAAGAAACCATCAGCGGATAGCAAGAGGAGAAATAAGGATGACCATGCAACAAATGAACCACGCAGCACCTCTGATCTTTGACAACTATAGCATGGCATCAAGACCACAGGTAAGTATCCTGCTCACTCACTCATATGCATCATTTGATGAAAATTTGTAAGGGTTCTGAGATAGTTGGTTTATAAGTGAAAATGTGGCCACTTAACTTGGCCACCTTCGTTCAGTCATCACATGCAAAATCAGGTGTCCTCTCACACGTGGTTGTAGTCAACTAAAAGACAAAGGAGTAGGACAAGAGGTGGTTAATTATAGATCTACAAGGTGGGAGCTGATTATGAGGAGAGGAAATGGTGAGGTGGTAGTGGTGACCAATGGTCCAAAAATGGCGACGTACCTTTGCTTCCAGCACACCACTTCACCCTGAAACACCATAAAGGGAAATAAAAAATCATTTGCATGCATTCATGCATTCCACCTCCTCAAAAATCCCTCACTCAAGTTTCTCTCATAACTCTGGCCACCCACCGGAAGCAAGGATCCATTGTTCTGCAAGAGAATTTCTACATGAGCATGCACAGGAATTCCTATAAGAGTAGTCTACAGGATACACTGGGCCTGTCTACAAGATAGGAAGAGAAGATTTCAAGAAGGGATATCACAGGAATTGTCCACTGCCACTATTCTAAGGAGGTAGGATCTAAAAATCCATCCCCATTTACAAGAAAATGAACTAAAAATGCTCTAAAATCTAGTGGAGTTAGCAACTCTAGAAGGTAAATTACATACACAATAAACTCTGTTTGCCTCCTGAATTTGAAAATTTTGTGTCAAACCTCTCATTTTATCATCAAGGCTCACAAGCAAGATGATAGGAGGGTTTAATAGGAGAGAACCCACAAACACTCTGGGGATACAACAACACCCCCAAGTGCTTGAAATCTTTACAAGACAGAAGTATATGGGGTTTTTCGAAAAATTCACAAGGTATGATGATGAGGTGGCTCAAGAATTTGCTCATTCCCTCACCCCACATAGTAGAATCCATGCCACTGTTATAGTTAGAGGGATCACTATAGATCTCACCCCAAAGCTCATCAGTAGGGTCACAACACTTCTGCTAGGAATTCCATGGAGAAAGGAAGACAAGGTAGACAGTCAGGTGGCAAAAAGGAAATTATTTTTAGAAGGTGAAGAACCCATAGAGGATAAAAATGGAGTAAGGAGGGATAGTCTGCCATACCCATGGAGTAAGGTAGGTTACCAACTCATCAAATATATCTCATGTGAGGGTAGATACATTGTTGTTTATGGCTACCACTTTAGGATCCCTGAAGAATTAAGATTTGGGGTAGAGACACCAGTTCACCAAAGAATTAGCATACCCTATTTCTTGAAGCAATCACTCATAGACTCCAGCAACAAAGTAAAGGAAGGGAATTCCCAATAATTGGCTTACCTTGGGTTGATCAGGATCATCATTAAGGATGCCCTCCAAAACCTCAGGATCCCTATAACATGGTCAGTCATTAGAGATTTTCCAGCAGAGGATGACATCAAAACCCTCACCTATGATGTTAGTCCTTTTGTCAGTGAGGAGGAGGAAAAACAAGAAGAAGACGACACAAAGGTAGATGGGGATGAGATGGATGAAGAAGAAACTAATACAAAGGAACATGATGAAGTGGAAGAAGAAGAGGGAGAAGAGAAGGAGGATGATGATGAAACATAGGAGGAAAGTAAGGAAGAAACTGATGGAGATGAGGAAGAACAGCAAGAGAAAGAAGATCACAAAAATAGAGAGGAAGAAGGCATTGAAACAAAAGGGGAAGAGCACAAGGAGGAGTCACCTAGGGTGTCTCTAGAGGCCCTTGAGAGGGAGGCATCAGTTGCCCTCACTGCTCTCAGCACTCGAGTCAAGAAAAAAGGGAAAAGAAGGAGGCAAACCCCTCTATATTTCAGAACAAGAATCATACAAAGTAAGCCACAAATATCAACAAAAATCCCTATTGATATTGAAGATCCCCCTACACCAAGAGACAAAATGCCTTCCCCTAAGTCACCAATAACCTATGTAAGGAGGCCTAGTACCAGATTAACTTCCTTAAAGGGTAAGGCCATCATACAGGATCCACAACAAAACCTACAGGAAGCAAAAACATTCCCACAAGATATTCTACAAAAACTGCAGGAAGCATAGAAATTGGAAAGCCAGGTAGGGGAGTAGCAAGAAACAAAACAGGAAGACCCTAAAACAAAGAAACCAAGTCCCCAACCTAACCTAGACTCCTACTACCAGTTTATTGAAGGAGGCAAGGTGATACCTCAAAAGTTTTCCATCCCATTGTTTTTCGAACTTGAGAAGGAGAGGGCCAAAACCCACTGATGGATGCAAATCGCTAAGTCAAAAGGGGTGGAAGACATTGGGTACATGGAAGAGAAGATCAAAGAAATGGGCAAAGAGCTAAGTGGCTTAAGGGGTAGAGAAGCAATAATGAGAGATCAACTTGAGATGGAAAATGCATGGCTGAGGGGACAACTGCAAGAAAGGGAGAACCGACTAGAATGTATGGCCAGCCTCTCCTTGGAGGCCATCCAGTGTAGGATGCTAGCTAAATCCTATTCTCTTTACCTAAAAGAACAATGGTTGCAGTTTCAAATTAAAACACTAGCACAAATGGGCACCATGCCATTTCAGAACTACAAGCAGTTTATTGATCTTTGAGATCAAAGTACACTAGAGGATAGGGCCAAAATGGTGAGTTCTACTTGCACAACATGGCCCTCATGGACATGAATGTTTGGGATCCTAATGCCAAGCTAGGAGACATACATTTAATGGCTTTGGCAGCATGGATGAACAATGAGGAGTCATGGGCTACAAAGATAAAAATAATATTGGCTAGAGAGAAAAATGGCCCTCTTTTCATCAGAGCTGAATAATCAAATCCCATGGCCCTAAATTCTAATCAACACCCACAATCTAATTGAAAATGATACTCATCTGGCACCTAGATATATTTCCGCTTAAGAGCAAGCAATTTAACATTTCGAGGATATGTTTAGGCTACTAAGAGATGATAATATACATGCTTTCCTAAGGATATTGAACACACTACCACACAGCTTGAAGATCAAAGAATATCACTCCCTCAAAGGTTGAGAGAGGCACTCAACAAGACACCTATGTATAAGAAATCAATGCAAAGGTTGAAGGTCAATTAGATAGGCCTAAAACTCAGTCCACCACTACTCCTAGGGATGCTAGAAGGGAGAAAAGAAGAAGAGGAAAAGAGGTAGTGTGAAGAAGTAGAAAAGAAAGCAAGCTTCTATGAACAAGAAGAAGAGACCACAACAGAGGCATGGGATGTTAGAGAGGCTACCAGAGCTGTGAAGGACATGGACATTGACTAAGTTGCTCAAAGGATGAGCAACACATTCAATAGGGGGGTGATGACGAGACTCATCATTGGGAAATTTTATGGGCCTTAATTCACCTCCTAGCCTAGTCAAACTAACTATTCTCACAACTTACTGCATACTTTTGATTATAATTTGTTTATGAGATTAGTTAGAGATGGATATTTTTCTTTGTGGTCTAATGTGCATTTAATGTAGGATTAAAGGATAAAAGCAAGGAATTTTGGCAAAGACCTTGGTAAAAAATCGAATGGGACAAGGGAGAGGAATTATAGCAGGTAAATCCTCCTCATTTACTACCCCTCCATTTGAATATTCCTCCATCAACTTGGAGTGCAAATGGCCAAATCATGAGGACTAGAAGGCAGTCGAGCAAATGAAAGACAAAGCACCAGTTTATCTCGAGTTTGGGAGCCGAGCCTCCCTAATTTTAAGGAAGTCATTGGAGACTTAAAATGTATAAGTAGAGAGGCCTAGGACCTCAATAGGATTCAGATTTTTTATTGTCAAACTCTACTCTATTTTCGAGCTAGAAGACTTGTGACATTTTTTGATGTAATCCATGGTTTTGATAATAAGAATGAGTTTTTTTTTGAGCCAACATTGAGCTAACTCAGAGGGCTGAAGCTCTTGGGTTAGGGCCCAACCCTATCATCCAAGGCTCCTCTTTATTGTACATGTATGCTAGCATAGATTCATGGTTTAATTGTTCATTTGCTTAAGTAGCTGCATTTCCATTACAACAGTGTAGAGTAGATTGGTTGTATTTTCATTTGCTTCCATTTGTGCCTTCTTTCAATTAGCGGGTTAGCAAGGAGAAAAAGATCAATGTAAGTTTGTCAGCAGGTGTCTCAGCCTCACCTCCTCCCTCTGGGACCATGACTTGAGGAAGAGACCCTTCACCAACCCCAAAAACACATATTCCTAGTTCTTGCATGAGATTTGGAGTTTTTTGTCTTTATTCAATACTTGGTTCCTTTCATTGTCATCTTTTTCCACCACTCTCTTTCTGCAATAATATCTCACTCATGTTCTCATTTCCTTTAGCACATTCTTCATGCATTTTATGGGCAACTGGTTCATGATTTTCTAGTTTATGAGAATGTATCTTGTTGCATAGTTCTTGGAAGACACACACATTTTAAGAATTGCAGGTACTTCAGGAGGAGGTCTATACTTCATCACCAACATCCATCTTCCACATTATCCACCTCAACCATATCTTGGTCCACCATCACCCTCACTAGTTTCATTGAAATTCCCCTAGACACATTGAGTGAATCTAGCCATATCTTCTCTTGGATATAGACTCCTGAGTGTTCCTACACCTTCTAACACCCTATTCCACTCATCACACACCCTTTCCAGGCTTCCCAACACCTCCAATACCTCACAATTAGCTCTCGGCTATATCATGTAAGTTTCCTGTGATTCTTATAGGATCATTGTGTAGGTTTCTAGTACATCCTATAGGTTTTCTTGAAACAGCCTGTTTTGAGGCCGAATTGATGGGGAACCTCTAGGAAGTCACAAAAATCCTCCTAGGACCATTCCACACCATCCAACCACTCCCTAAAACTTCTAGCCTTCCTCAACCACCTTCAATCCACTTGTCATATCCACAAGAACAATTAAATTGAATGCTTGATTTTACCAAACAAAACCAAAAAAGTGAAAACAAATTTAGTTTATTTTCCTTACTCACACATTAGTATAGATTGATGCTCTTTACTTCTGTAACTTATATTGCAACATTAGGTTAATGTTGATTTAGCAATTTTTCTTAGCATAGCTATTTAAATGGTTAATTAGGATATGGTGTGATTTAGCATTACATGTTGTTGTTTTCCTCATTACTGCAATAGAGTAGCTCTCCTAGAATAAGTTTTCTCTTCTTCCATCAAATAATCAAGCTTCTTCTAACTCTATATAAGTTTGTCTTGGAGCCCCTGGGGTCTCTTGCTAGATGAATAGTGACAACAAGCAGGACCTTCACTTTTACTTGTGCATATAGCACTGTCACCTCCAAGTTTGTACAAACCCCAGGTTGATAAGTAAATCTAGTAGCCTAGGAGTTGCTGCATCCTTACTGCAATACTAGTGCTTATCATATGCTAACCAAATAAACCAACCATGATCTTCCTCATCCAGATAGCCTCACATGTTTCCTGAATTACATCCATGTACTCTGCCTATGTAGAAATGAGTGTAACTAGTCCTTGTTTCCTATTGTACTAAGAAATGGTCACTGACCCAATACTAAAGATCCCTCCTAATGTGCCCTTCCTATTGGATGGAATCCCTGCCCAATCTGCATCACTGAAGCTTTGAAGCTTCACCCCCTCTGTTTTCTTGTACCATAGCCCAAATTAATTAGTGCCTTTAAGGTATCTCAATATATCCTTTGCCACCTTTCAATACATTTTGGAAGGCCTAGCCATCGCTTGAATAATCTTTTTAACTACATTGGACATATTTGGTCATGTGTTCAACAAGTACATGAGTGAACCCACAAGCTACCTGTAAACATTAGCTTCCACTACTTTCCCTAAAGTAGCATCCTCCTTCCTCCAGTTACCATCTAGATGAGTCTCCATCAGTTTATTGCTCTCCATGTAGAATCTCTTAAGTATCTCATTGGCATACTTTCCCTGAGGTACAAACAACTCCCCATCTCCGTCTCATACCTCCACACCAAGAAAGTAATGCATGAGCCCCATGTCCTTCATCTCAAACTATCTTGCAAGGTCCTCCTTGCAAGATTTGATGAGCTTCTCATCACTTGTCAGTATGAGATCATCTACATAAAGTACAATGATCAACAACTTATCTTCCACCACTATGTGATACAGGTTCGCATCCACTTCACTCTTCATGAATTACAACCCAATGAGGTAGCTACATATCTTGGTGTACCAAGCAAAGGGTTCTTGCTTCAACTCATACAACGCTTTCTTGAGTCAACACACATGCGACTCACGGTCCAAGGTTTCAAAAGCTTCAAGCTGCTCTATGTAGACCTCTTCCTCAATCATGCCATTGAGTAAGGAAGTTTTCACATCCATCTGATGGATCTTCCAACCCATCTATGCTGATTGTGCCAAAATAGATCTATTCGATGAGTACCTTGCAATAGAAAAAATGTCTCATCATAGTCAATCCCCTCTACCTATGAAAAGCCACGAGCCACAAATCTAGCCTTATGCTTCTCCACACTACCATCTATAGCTTTCTTTACCTTGTAAAGACAACGAGAACTCAAAACTAACTTGTCCTTCAATCTCGGTACCACATCCCAAACACTATTTCAAACTATGGAGTCATACTCCTCCACCATTGCATCAACCCAAACCAACTGCTTCCTAAAACGAAGATGGCTTTGTCACAACACATGCACCCATAAGTTCCATGTATCCATTGTACCTCTCTAGTGACCTCCTCTTTATGTGCTGAGAAGTGGGTTCTCCCTCATTCTCCTATGCATCATCCAACAATCTGTTAGCCTCTCTAGTGCACTTTCTTCCCTCTTTGGAAGACTCTGCCTGAGTGGATTTCTCCTGGATTTCTCCACTCCCTAAACCTATGCATGTGGCTTCTCCACATCAATTTGATGCCCCTCAACCTTAGGAGATAAAATCTCATTATCTAAATGTAGCTCAAGCTCCCTCTTAAGGGATACTCGCATGGCCTTCTCCTCATTGAACATGATATCCCTGCGAACCACTCTCATCCAACTGGTCAGCATTTACACCCAATAGTTGTTGGGGTATTAGTGTACCCCACAAAGATCCCCAACTTTGTTGTTGGCTCAAGCTTCTTCTGTGCATCTTTGGTCACATGGCAATAAACCGATGATTGAAAAGTCCTGAAGTGACCAAAATTTCCCCCTCTTACCATAATAAGCCTCCTTTGGTGTCTTCACCTCAAGTATTTGATGTGGGCTATGATTCTTAACATTAACCATTTTGTTTCATGCCTTAGCCCACAAGTGTAGTGGTAGGCCCTGATCATGAAACATCACCCTTATTGCCCCTACTATGCTCATTTTCTTCCTCTCGGCAACCCCATTCTGTTGAGGGTTATTAGGTGTCATCAACTCTCATTTAATCCCTTTCGTGACATAGAAGTTCCTAAACTCATTGGATACATACTCACCACTGTTATCACTCCATAGAGATTTAACCTTCTTTCCAGACTCTTTCTCTTCCAATGATTTGAACTCACAAAACTCTGTGAAAGTTTGATCCTTTTTCTCCATAAAAAATACCCAGCATTTACAAGAATATCCATCAACAAATATAACATAATACATGTGCTTGGTCATGGATTTTGTTGAGAATGGTCCATACACATCTAAATGGGCTCTCTCCAAAATAGACTCTATTCAATTGTCTTTGTCTCCAAAGGAAGACTTGGTGTATTTTCCCAAAGTACAACCCTTGCATGTATCAACTTTCTCAAGTGTACCTTTGAGAAGACCAGTAGAGATTTGCTACAATATCTTCAAAGCCCCATGATGAAAGTGGCCCAATCGCCTATGCCACAACTCGCCAACATCTCAGCCCAACATATTTTCTGCTTTTGAACTCAGAAAATCACAATCCTCTACCTCTATCTTATAGATATTCTGAACTTGAACCCTATCTTATTTACTTGCCCCATGTTTATGTGTCGAAGGAACACCTTTCCTTTCAAAAATATCACATCATAGCCTCTATCCTAAAGCATGACAACAAATACCAAGTTCTTTGTTAGTCCAGGTACATGCATAACATTCTTCAAGCTGAGTGGAGCCACATGCTCCCCCTAAAAAGTAATAGTGGCCACACTAGTAACACTTTACTTAACATTATCATCCATCTTGATATGCATCTTGAGATCTTTCTCCTCCAATTCACTGAATAACTATTTATCGCCAGCCATGTGGAAAGAAGAGCCATTGTCTAATTACCAGACACTTCCCATCATTGAAGACACCATGCATGAAATGAGGGAAAAGTCCAATTCAAATTGGGAGGCCAAAGTTGTTTAGTCAATTTAGTGTGTCCTAAATTGCTACATTAATTATCAACCCGGGATTCGTAAATTGATGAAGTGTGGCACACTATATGTGCAAGACAACCTCTTTCTTACTTTTTATCAATTGTATCTTGTTTTTGGGGGTTTTATCTTGGTTTGTCTCCTAATGCAAATGATAATCCTATTCCTAAGTTTTAAGAATACTTTAGAAGGAAAGTTTGGGTTTACATTTTAAGGCAATTATGTCCTCTATAATGATTTCCAGAACTTAACACTTTAGAAGGTCTTAAAACATACTAGTGATGAAAGTAATACTTGAACAAGAATGAAAATGTGCTGCTATTCAAATCAAACAACTAATGAACTACCGATCATGAAATCATTATCTCTGCTACTTATCTAAATACAGAAAGAAAAATGAGTTAAGCTACTGCACTCAACAAATCAAAAACTGCAAACTAATAAAAGTAAAATCAATTCACTTCATTCATAGTCCGATAGCTCACCAAGTAGTCTAAGCTATGGCTTTGGAGATAACGTCAATGATATGAGGAATTTGATATCTAATTGTAGAAAAATAAAGCTAAAATCAAATCACATCATTCATAGTCCGATAGCTCGCCAAGTAGTCTAAGATATTGCTCTGGAGATAACGTCAATGATATGAGGAATTTGATATCTAATTGTAGAAAAATAAAGCTAAAATCAAATCGCATCATTCATAGTCTGATAGCTCACCAAGTAGTCTAAGCTATGGCTCTGGAGATAACATCAATGATATAAGGGATTTGATATCTAAAATAACTGACAAAGCACATGAATAAAACTGAAATTGAAAAGCTAAGAAAATCAAAGTCAGTAGAGAGGCTAATCTCATGTCACTAGTTATTGTAAAAATTGTATGAAAATGCCTAGGCCTACTCTATCCTGAAACACACACACTGATCAGTGTTAGCAACAATACACAAAGCTTGAAATATCATGTACAGGAATGAAATGTTAATATCATAACAAATGAAATATACACAAGTGAATAACTATGAAATATGTGCAATGGAAATAAGGAAACAATACATAAAAACATTACAGCAATAAGGAAAACAAAACCTCAGCGTGTAGGGGCCCTCTGCACAGCCTTGGTCAACACGCTATCAGTCTAGAATTATGCTCACGCAGTCATATAAAACAGAGTCTGATTATATTGCAAAACAGAGGAAGAATCCTCTCGTTAGGGTAGAAGGACTAGTTCACGGCACAGTACAAAGACTAATAGCAAAACGATAACAAAAACTAACTAGTTCTATGCGTGTGCAAACGCAGTATTTATCAGAAAAAATTCATAACTTTTTTCCTATGAAACGTCTTCAACTGAAGACACATAAAAGGACAACATCTGTAAGCTTAGCATAATGGTTGCCAAGATCATTCAATCTATCAAAAGTGGCTGTTGGATTCGCATCGTGGGACAGTCTACAACTGTCAAACTAAACCCATGGCTCTAAGAACAGCCTCGGACCCTTCACGTGTTGAAAAACAGAGACATGTTGCCATAGGACTCCTTCGTTTGACCACCATTGACCACAGCTTTCCTTAATGAATTCGGCTGAACCAATAGGACTTGATCCATGTCCAGGTCATTCCTAACTTGCCCACGTGCCTTGTTTTGCTTGATGACACCTGCAACCTATAGTTTAACAAAAACAGCTGCAGAAAGTTGAATCAGCTGAGGAGGTGGCTGCATTCCGCAGCTAATGAGCAAAATCTAATTCAAACAGCAAACACAAAAACATAGTTATAAAACCACTTAAATGCTCTTTTAAAATTAATATGCAATGATCTTTGATAGCTTATGAGGTACTAGTGAGGGGAAAGAGTCTAAGAGAGTGTGTAGGAGAGATGTAATTTTAGGGCTCAACATACCCCCACTGTGAAGGCGTTGCATGTCCCCATGCAACCAAAAATTTTACCATCCTCCCTTCAGTTCATGTGTTCTAAGACCTCTGCTAACACATCCAGTCTTCTTCTCTTCTTTCTTAGCACCACTGTCATCCTAGGCTTTCTCATGAGGCACCTAAATTTGAGGTTGATAAGAGCTTTCCTCAACCTCCTGCTCTTTTTCTTCAATTTCCTATTCTTCTTCTGCCATAGCCCAAGATGCAACATAGTGTTGTCATCAACAATTTTATCCAACCTGCTTTGTTCCTTCAATGTCTCATTTTCTATTTTGATGTGTCTATTTAAGACCTCCAGTTCAAAAACTTCCTGTTTTAGTGATTGGATTAGAGCTTCTTGTGCTGCACTAGGCTAGGTAGGTGAAGTGCCTGGATCTGTGGCAGTCTTCTCCAACGACTCGATATAATCATACATTTCTTGTTGGTTTGGGTCTATCTCAGGTGTATTCTTTCTTGGGCTGTCCCCAAAATCTGGATGAGAAATAGGAGTATGGTGTGGGCCACGACCAGGAGGGATTGCTGGAGGCTATTCCAGTGTTTCCCCTCCTAAATCAATGAAGTGGGGCCCTTTGGTTTTTACTTTCCTCAATTTCCCTTTAAGTTTGGAGCTCCTCCTTAAATTTTGTGAGATAGTGTCTTCTTTCTCCACACTCTGTTTTTCTTTCCCTTTCCTCTTTGTTGTAGCTGATTGTTCCTGAAGATAAACTAATCTTTCATAAAGTATTTGGTGATCCTCTTTTGAGGAAGGTTCTGGGGTTTGATAGATAGCTTCAATGTTTATTTTCCCTTTTAATTTTCTTTGCTTCCTATCCTCAGTTCTTTCCTTCCTACTTTCAGACAGATTCTCTTCTTTATTAGTTTCTTTAGCTACGTTAGTAGGAGTGTCCTGAATTCTCACATTTGTTTTCTTTCTCCTACTTTTCCTTGCTAAGATGCTCTCGGGTGTTTCAGGTGTATCTTGAAAGAAGTTTCTAACCAAAAACTATTCCCAGGTGTCCTTCTTTTCCTTCAACTATTTTTCAGTCAAAATTTTCACAAGCCCGTGATGGTACAAGTGGGGTTCTATGTCCTCCAGATTCTTTTGGATAGTTATGGACATCTTTTTCAGGCTATTCAATAAAAATTAAGGCAAATTGATGGTTTGATTTTCTAGAAAATTCATCAGCAACCGGGTGTGGTACATATGCAT
Source organism: Pinus taeda (assembly GCA_000404065.3). NCBI lineage: Eukaryota > Viridiplantae > Streptophyta > Pinopsida > Pinales > Pinaceae > Pinus > Pinus taeda. The sequence goes on from APFE031635031.1 coordinate 54,574, forward strand.
GGACCCAAATCATCCTTCACATGTAATAAACTTCTGGATTATCAATAACAGACTAGCCCACTTTTCTTCTAAAGCAGAGATAGGGATTCCACATCTGAAAATGGTTATATCCATACCTGGATTGGGTAGGATAAACCTCCAGGCCCTCGTCAAAGCTTTTGTTTTTGAACCACTTCTCCCCCTCTTGTGGTAGTTCTATTGTGGCTGCAATAGATGCCTCTGTGACAAAAAATTTAAGGTCTCTAACCTCAGCTTGCACGCCATTAAAAGACCTCGTAAAAGTCTTCGTAATTTCTTTATTGTAGCCTCTAAATTTATGGATGAACTGTAGCCACCGTGCCTTCCTTAGAATGCTTCTCAATTGCGGATACCCCTCCATGGATTTGGGCCCTTCCGGTTCTGCTCTTAACAAAAGATCCATTCCTTTCCCCTGCCTTAAAATATGTCTGCATGAGTAATGGATGGATGGAGGTGAAATGGTTGTGTTAGCAGGGAATGGAAAAGGTTTATGGAGAAAAACCAGTAGTCGTAAACGAAAGAGAAGAGAACAGGTAATGAGAATGAGTTCTCAGGGATGTAAACAGGCCGGAAATGACAAACAGAATAGTATGGGAATAGAGTGAACTTGGTTTTTGAGATAGAACGCTGCAGAATAGGCATGAGTATGTTTTCAAAATGGTTGTGGATTTGTGCGGCGGGGAAGAGCCGTGATCAAATAGATTATGTCCTCATAATTACCCGGTTCGGCAAGTGGAATGCCAACGTACCAATAAACACGAGTTAAATTCGGAGGCTGATCATAAGGCCGTTTAAAAATTAATGCAAGGTTCGTGGAGGGATCATGTAAAGGTCATGGAGCAGTTATGGAAGCTATCAATGCTAATCATTACATATAATGGAGTCGTAGTTTCATAACTATATAGAATGTGCTTTAAAATTCTATTTGAAATGAATCTTACTCATACCTTGGAATTTTTGCCACTTCCATCCATTAACCTTTGATTAGCTGCTTCCTTCTGGTGCTTTAGGTGCTTTATATCTTAACCATATTTTCCTTTTTCATACCTAAATTTGGTTCCCATTATTATTTGGCTAAAATCTAACTGTTAGTGCTGAATAACAGAGTGTTAGCTATGAAATCAACAACTAGCTGCGGAATCAGTTTGTAGCCGCGGAAACTGACACAGTGGACATATGACTGAATGGAGATGGATGAATGATGACTGAGTGAATGAAAACCGGTCATGAAAGGACTTTTATTGGTTGAATATGACAATAAAATGAAATGAGATGAAGTGAAGTGAAGTAAAATGAAGTGAAGTGGAGTGAGATGAAGTGAAGTGACATGAGACTATGCAATGAGAGAGACTTTTCTTCTTTTTTTTGGAAAATATAGGGTGTCAGAAGGTTTTGATTTTTGCCCTATATCTTTTGTATAAGACTACCAATCAATGATTGGTTTTCAATCTTATACAAAGTTTTTTTTTTTTAACAGAAAAAGAACAAGGACTAGGCTGGTGGAGAAGAAGGATTCTTCTTCACCAGCCTTATTGCAAAATTATCCTAAAATATTTTGACAAATTCCTCCTTTGAGAGTGCCTTATGATAGATATTTAATCTGTGACCATTCACAATAAGAGGATTTTGATATTCATCAATGGTTTTGATTCTTACCGCTCCATTGCTAAAGACTTTGTCAATCTCATATGCCCCAAGCCAATGAGTCTGAAATTTGCCTTTTAAATCTTTGAACTTGGAATCAAATAGCAATGCCCAATCTCCTTCTTGAAACTTTTTATCTTTGATGTATTTGTCATGCCACGTAGCTCTTTGATATTGAACTACATCAATTCTTAGGATTTCTTCTTGTCTGATCTCATGTAATTCATTCAACTATTCCATTCTATGCTTTTGGGCTTCCATAGATCCATTCCCAACTGAACTGCCATCTTGAAAGTTTTAACTTGGAACTCAATGGGGTGTAGGACTTCTTTCCCATAAACAAGTTCATAGGGAGAATGTCCTGTTGTATTCCTCCATGTAGTTCTGTAGGCCCATAAGGCTTCAAGAAGCCTTTCTGCCTAATCTCTTCCATGTAGATGAACAGTCTTGGTAATGATGCCTTCAAAAACTTTGTTTGTAAACTCCACTTGACCATTTGCTTGCGAATGGTAAGGAGTAGATTTTTTGTGCTTGACTTTGTATTCTTCCATCAGTTTCTCCACCAGGTTTGATGTGAATTGACCTCCCTGATTTTTCACAATTTGTCTTGGAACACCAAAGCAAGTAAAAATATCCTCGTAAAGAAAACTAATAACTGAATGCTCAGTAGCAGAAAATAATGCTTTGGCTTCTACCCATTTAGTGACATAATCAGTACATGCCAATATATACTTTTTTTGTTTAGATGGTGGGTTAATAGGTCCAATGAAGTCTAAAGCCAATTTTTCAAAGGGTTCGACGAGTACCTATGGCTGCAATGACATTTCATTTGAAAGGGTAGGTTTCCCTAGTCTTTGGCAGCTGTCACACCTTTTGACATATTGTTTTGCATCTCTAAGAGGGATGGCCAATAATATCTTAAAGAGAGGATTTTATAGACTGTTCATTTTTTAGTAAAGTGTCCACTGCATGGTTCATCATGGCATGCTTTGAGAATATCAGGCATTTCATCTTCCCTAACACATCTTCTAATCACAAAGTCTGGCCCTGTTTTAAACTATTCGTTAGAAATCCATGAATATTTTGAACTCTCCTGAATAATATTTCTTCTTTCACCAGGAAATAAATGTGGAGGTAGTTTCCCTGTAACCAAATAGTTAGCTATATCTACATACCAAGGGATCTTAGTAGTTACTGCAAATAAATATTCATCAGGAAACTTGTCCTCTATAGGAGAATCTTCTTTAGTATTCTGAATCCTAGACAAGAAATCAGCTACTTGTATTTTGTTTCCCTGGTCTATCTAACATAGTAATATTGAATTCCTATAAAAGTAGGAGCCACCTTGTAACTCTACCATTAGTAATAGGTTTTTTCATTAGATATTTAATTGCAGAATGATTAGTATGAATAAAATTTTTATAGCCTGTTATATAATGTTTGAACTTATTGATTGCATGTACAACAACGAAGAACTCTTTTTTCAGTCATAGTATAGTTCAACTCAGTGGGAGTTAAATATATACTGGTATAGTAAATGGCATAAGGAACTAAATCTCTTTGTCCCAACACAACTCCTAGAGCTGTATCTGAAGCATCTATAGAAATATGGAAAGAAAGTTTCCAATTTGGTCCTCTCAAGATAGGCGCTTCAGATATTCTTGTTTTCATAGTTTTAAATGATGATTGGCAATCAAGATCCCATTTGAATTCACAGTATTTTGTAAGTAGTTTGAAGAGTGGAGATGCTATTTTGGTGAAGTTTTCTCTAAATATTCTATAGTATCCAGTAAATCCTAGAAAACTTCTAACATCCTTTTGACAATTTGGAATAGGTAACTTGGAGATGACTTCAACTTTTGATTTATCAACTTTAATCCCATCTCTTGAAATATGATGTCCTAAAACAATACCTTCAGTAAACATCATAAAGCATTTGTCATGGCTTGATGAAAGGTTTGTTTCTTTACATCTTATAAGGACTTTTTCCAAATTTTCTAATGCCTCTTCAAACGAATCACCATAAATTGTAAAATCATCCATATAGACTTCTACACAATCATGGATTAGATCAGAAAAAATTCCTAGTACTTCTTTTTGGAATGTTGTAGGCACATTACATAATCCAAAAGGAAGCACTCGATAAGCAAAAGTTCCCCATGGACAGGTAAATGTGATCTTATCCCGATCTTTAGGTGCTACCTGAATTTGATTATAACCACTAAAACCATCCAGAAATGAAAAATACTTTTGCCTACTAATGTATCTAATACTTGATCGATAAAGGGCAAGGGAAAGTGATCCTTCAAAGTTGCTTTATTCAATTCCCTGTAATCAATGCATACCCTCAATTTACCATTCTTTTTGGGTACTATAACCAAAGGAGAAACCCATTGGCTATCTGAAACTGGATAGATGAAATTTACATTGAGTAGTTTTTGGAGCTCTTCTTTCACTATCTCCCTAAGATTTGGATTCATCCTTATTTGAGGTTGTCTAATTGGTCTACTGTTTTCCTCGATATAGATATGATGGATGCAAGTCTTAGGGTCAATACCTTTCATATCAGTATACTCCCATGCAAATGCAGTAGAATGTTTTTGCAAGATTTTGGTTAGCTCTTCTTGCTGTGACTTTTCCAAATTTTTGTTGATGTTCAGTGTTTTTCCTGGAAAAATCTCAATGGTAGAGCTACCAAACTCTTCCATAGAGTAAAGAGACATTTGTCTTGAGGATATATATTCAATATCAGAATCCAACTGAAATTGTATGTGGTCATATTCTGAAGATGTTTCAAAATTTTCTAATGTGTTCAAACTTTGACTATCTTCACTAATTTCAGAAACAGTAAAGACAAGTTGTATAATATCTTCATCGTCGGCCCACTCATTGTCTCCTACTTTTATAATTTCCTTTGTTGGAGGATATAGATTGAATTTCTTTGTCAAACTACCATTAGAAATGTACATATCTCCAGATCTACAACTAATGAAAGCATCAGCTATGTCTAGCCAAGGTCTTCTTAAGATGAGTGGGTGCCCTCCTAAATTACTCTTGGGAGTCAAAATCATGAAATTTGCTGGATATTCCCAAGAATCTAAGGAACTAAAATATCTTCTAGTACACCATCTGGTTTGATTATTGATTTGTCTGCAAGTTGCATTAAGGTGGGTGTAAAAAGAAGATTAGGAAGTTTAAGTTGTTCCATAGTCTGTCTACTGATAATGTTGATAGCAGCCCCTAAGTCAATCAAAGTGTTTGGAATTTCTATCCCATTTATATGTGTCTTGACAATTGGACTTCCTAGATCTACATACTTCTGCATGGTAATTTTTCCCATCATGATATCTATAATTTTTCCTACCAGGTGGATTCTTCTTGTATCTCTTGGTTTCCTTCCTAGTCTTTTGAGACTCAAGTCCTTTATTGTTTTTGCTAGAATAGGAATCTCTCTAATGGCTTGTAGCAAGGGAATCTTGATACAGACATTCTTTAATTCATCTAGAAAATCATAGTCAGGCAATAAGATTTGTTTTTCCACTCCTTTGTCAATTTGTAATCTTTTAGGGAAAGCAGGTGTGGATGAAGATGCAGGTTGCTCAACTATAGGAGTTGTGGGGGTTGACTCTTTTTCTTTTTCTTTTTGAATGATTGGGTTTTGAATAAATGCTTCCTCGGAACCTTTATTGACTTTAAGAGAATCCTCCTCAGAAGTACCTTGCTCTTGAACATCTATAGAAGGTTTTTTTTAAACTCTACCAGATCTAAGTTGAACATCATTAAGAGGAACAATCATATAGGTAGGAAATTGTTGTCCTTCTACCATGTAAGCATTATGAGGATTTTTATTGTTGGGATTTGGCAATGGCTGAGCTGGTAGTTGATTTGTCTTTTGTTGAAATGGAAACAAGAGTTGAGGATTTGGATTTTGTTGAGAAGGTTGTTGTTGTGGAAATGGCAATGAAAGTTGTGGATTTTGATTTGGAAGTTGTGGAGTTTGTTGATTTTGAAAAGATGGAGGATATTGATAAAATTGAGAAAATCTCCCATAAGTATTTTGCATCCCTTGTGCCCATGATTGATATGAATTTTGAGGTTGGGGCCAAGGTTGTTGCCAAGAATTTCAATTTGGCGGGGGTTGACAGTTCATAGGGTTGTTAAATCCTTAATTTTGTTGCCCCTGCCAAGGTCTTCTTGAAACAAAACAAAGGGACTCTACTGAATTTGGATCTTCTTGAAAGACAACTTTGAACCCAGGGATTGAAGGACAATCCTTGGTCTCATGACTTTCTGAGCAAATCATACATGTTTCTACAACTTTTGCATCCAAGGGGCATTCCCTTAGAGCATGTTTCTTCCTACATTTTGGAAAAAAGATGGCCAAGGCGTGAGCTTCTGTTTTCTACTTGTTTTGTATTTTAAGGGTGTCTAATTGTTCGTTAAGGCTCCCTAGAATATCAGTTTTAAATTCATCAAGCATATTACCAATCTCTGCCCTACTTACTGATCCAGTTGCAGATTTGTTTACTCTAATAAGAGAAGGATCTCTAGGCCCTTTTCCCGTTTTAGATTTTCCTCTCAAGAGATGGACACATAGTTCTGCGATGTCACGAAGTGGAAGTTGAGAAATATGTCCCTTCCCCATCATGTTTAAAATATCTATCCATTCATCTATAATGGCTTTCAAGGTTTCCTCGTCTAAATTACTCATTTTTTCTCTCTTTAAGTTGTATTGAAATCTTTCAAGTTAATCCTCCAAGTTTTCATCTTCTTTTTGCATCATTTTGAATACCTCATCCTTATGATTGGTGGGCATACAATAGTCCAGGTATCTATCTAAAAATGTTTGTTTCACATCATTCCAAGTCCTAATAGATTGAGTGACCAATCCCATGAACCATTTCAAAGCGGCTCCTTTCAATGTTGAAGGAAACAACTTGAGTTTTTGAGACTCTTCCATATAGTCATAGGTTCGGCACAAGACTTCAAACTCAAATAGAAATGTTTCAGGATCCTCACTTCGCAACCCATAAAAGTTTGGGAGGACAGATGGTGAGATGTTTTTCATTGTTACATGGGTTTCCTCATCAACTATAGGGAATCCAAATGAGTTATCTCCTTCCCTATTTCCCCCATTATTACCTCTACCTCCACCATTGTTGCCTCCATTATTTCCTCTTCCTCTACCTCTACCCCCTCTTCCAAATCCATCTACTACTTCCTCCATCATGATAGTTTCCTCAGTGTCTTCTGGTTCTTCTATCAAGGGTGGACAAGAGAGAGTTTCTCCCTTTCCCTCTTCTTCAGGTGATTCTACTTCTTTGATTACAATATGTTCCCCTGCAAAAGTGAATAAAGGTTCTTCTCCTAGATCAGATTTAGTAGATAGTGTGCGAGAATCCTCTAATTCAGCTATTGCTCCTTGAATTCCAGGAATCCTAAGGCTAGGAGTAGATGGAGGTGAATCTTGTCTATGCCTTGAAATAGCTAGAGTTGTGAAAATCGAACTCTTGGCCCTAGCTATAAACCTTCCCCTAGAATCTCTTACTCTATGCATGTCATTTTTTATTTTTTATTTTTTAAGTTGGGCTAATAATTCTCTTTCTGATCTTCCAGGTCACACTAGGTGCAAGAAGAGAGCATAATCAAGAATTTATTGAACTAACAACTCTCTTTTCTGATCCTCCAGATCACGCTAGCTGCAAGAGGAGAGTATACTTCAAGAAGTTATCAAATTTTCCCTTTTTTTCTAAGAGATTGGCTACCTAGTTACACTTCCCAGGAAACGGCGCCAAAATGTTTAGTCAATTAAGTGTGTCCTAAATTGCTACATTAATTATCAATCCAGGATTCGTAAACTGATGAAGTGTGGCACACTATATGTGCAAGACAACCTCTTTCTTACTTTTTATCAATTTTATCTTGTTTTTGGGGGTTTTATCTTGGTTTGTCTCCTAATGCAAATGATAATCCTATTCCTAAGTTTTAAGAATACTTTAGAAGGCAATTTTGGGTATAGATTTTAAGGCAATTATGTCCTCTATAATGGTTTCCAGAACTTAACTCTTCAGAAGGTCTTAAAACATACTAGTGATGAAATTAATACTTGAACAAGAATGAAAATGTGCTGCTATTCAAATCAAACAAATAATGAACTATTGATCATGAAATCATTATCTCTGTTGCTTATCTAAATACAGAAAGAAAAATGAGTTAAGCTACTACAATCAACAAATCAAAAACTGCAAACTAATAAAAGTAAAATCAATTCACTTCATTCATAGTCTGATAGCTCACTAAGTAGTCTAAGCTATGGCTCTGGAGATAACGTCAATGATACGAGGAATTTGATACCTAATTGCAGAAAAATAAAGCTAAAATCAAATCACATCATTCATAGTCTGATAGCTCGCCAAGTAGTCTAAGCTTTGGCTTTAGGAGATAACATCAATGATATGAGCAGTTTGATATCTAATTGCAGAAAAGTAAAACTAAAATCAAATCACATCATTCATAGTCTGATAGATCGCCAAGTATTCTAAGCATGGCTTTAGGAGATAACGTCAATGATATGAGCAGTTTGATATCTAATTGCAGAAAAGTAAAACTAAAATCAAATCACATCATTCATAGCCCGATAGCTCGCCAAGTAGTCTAAGCTATGGCTTTAGGAGATAACGTCAATGATATGAGCAATTTGATATCTAAACTAACTAACAAAGCAAGTGAATAATACTGAAATCAAAGCATAACTGGAATTATAAAAAAAAAAAAAAACAAAGTCAGCAGAGAGGCTAATCTCATGTCACTAGTTACTGCAAAAATTGTATGAAAATTCCTGGGCCTACTCTATCCTGAAACACACACACTAATCAGTGTTAGCAACAATATACAAAGCTTGAAAAATCATGTACAGGAATGAAATGTTAATACCATAACAAATGAAATATACACGGGTGGATAACTATGAAATATGTGCAATGGAAATAAGGAAACAATACATAAAAACTTTACAGCAATAAGGAAAACAAAACCTCAGCATGCAGGGACCCTCTGCACAACCTTGGTCAACAGGCTATCAGTATAGAATTATGCTCACACAGTCATATAAAACAAAGTCTGATTATATTGCAAAATAGAGGAAGAATCCTCTCGTTATAGCAGCAAAACTAGTCCACGGCACAGTACAAAGACTAACAGCAAAACGACAACAAAAACTAACTAGTTCTACACGTATGCAAACGCATTATTTATAAGGGAAATTTCATAACAGTTTTCCTATGAAACATCTTCGACTGAGGACACATAAAAGGATAGAAACCGCAAGCTTAGCATAACGGTTACCAAGATTATTCAATCTATCAAAAGTGGCTGTTGGATTCACATCGTGGGGCAGTCTACAGCTATCAAGATGAACCCCATGTCTCTAGGAACGGTTCTGGATGCTTCACGTGATTGAAAACAAAGTCCTGCTTGCTGTAGAACTCTTCGTTGACCACCGTTTGGCCAACGGCTTCCTCTGCGAATTTGGCTGAACCAATAGGACCTGATCCATGTCCAGGTCATTCCTAACTTGCCCATGTGCTTTGTTTTGCTTGATGACACTTGCAACCTAGAGTTTAACAAAAACAGTTGTGGAAAGTTGAATCAGCTGCAGAAAGTGGCTACATTCCGCAGCTAATAAGCAAAATCTAAGTCAAACAGTAAACACAAAAACATAGTTAGAAAACCACTTAAATGCTCTTCTAGAATCAATATGCAATGATGTTTGATAGCTTATGAGGTACTAGTGAGGGGAAAAAGTCTAGGAAAGTGTGTAGGAGAGATTTAGTTTCAGGGCTCAACATGTACTGTGATTCATTTTTTAATGCAGAAGAGCTTATTGCAGTGAGTTGGTGATGGAGACTATTAATTGCATGTTGTTTAGTAGCTCAGAGTATGAACTGTGTATCCATTATTGAATGCAGAAGAGCTTCTTATTACAGAGGGTTTTCTTCCCTGTGAGAATTTTCAACTATAAACCTTGGTTTCCTATAGCTCTGTTTGTGAATATTTTTATACTTCTTTTATGTATTATCAATGTGGTTATGTTTATGCCCCAATACTTAAAGGAGTAGGGTCCAGATACACTAAATAATAGTATCAATGCAGTGTTTAATCTGTTAAGATTGTTTGGCCTCAAGAATGTTGAAATTATGGTAATATTCACATGTCATTTATGGCTAAAGCGCCCTCATTATTGTATTTCCTATATATTTGACTATGTTGGCCTAATCACACTGTCTTTGGGTGTATGCACCAGTCCTTGAATTGGGGGGTCGCTTTGAATAGTGTAAAAGAAATATTTTCCCTATTAGAAAAATCATGAACGGAAAAAATATCCTTCCAACAAATTTAACCATTTATCTATGACAATTGCATCTATCTAGCCTTCAAATATAGGAATTTCAAAGTTCAATTATACCTTAAATGGGGTGGTGCCTCTGATGTGGTTGTCAGTTAAAGATGCTTTGCCCACTATTACCCATCAAAGGATCTATGAAAAGTTATCCATCATCTCATTCCTTTGTTTCTCGAGGGCTTTTTCGAGCAACATTTTGAAAGGATCACCTGCTCCCTCATCTTTCTTTTCTTTCGCCATGCGAGTTCATCATGTTCAAAAAGGACATTCTTGCAAGGGTTCAACCAATTCAAGTCCTAACTCTTTATACCCTAACCTCATTGAGGACATACACATGAAAAAAAATAAAAAAAAATAAAATAAATAAATAAAATTGTTCTAATACCATTAATCCATATTTATGAAGAAACAAAATGGAATACAAATTTAAACAAAAACACAGAGCTACAGTAAAAATTGAAATTAAATTCGTTAATAACAAATACTGAAAAGTGTTGTCATGCATAATGGAAATAAACTAGCTCAGGCGATGGTAGCTATCTTTGAGAAGAGATGTGACAACCACATGCTTTTTAAATTGTGTTACAGTGAGGCTCAAAGGCCTTTTTATTATTGAGAAATAAGGGAAAACTTTATACATCCAAAAAATTGACCGTAGGAGATGAAACACCAAATGTTTGTGGGCCAACTTCCCGAGGTTGTAACTTTAACATACGGTTTCCCTTTGGCTATCATAATACCTCATTTCAAATATTTCCATGAGGAGGAAAAAATAGAATCTTTAAAACACATTTTGGCACTTTTCTAGTCTCTCCGTTTTCCCAAAAAAAAAATAAATAATAAATAAAAAAAATATAATATAAATAATATATATATAAAATATATATATTTATATATATAATATATATATATATATCTTTTTGGACCTCAAAATGGCTTCAAAAGTTTACTACCCAAAAAACTGTCAAAAATAATAACTATGCTAGAAATTAGTAAACTGAAAGGAAATAATGTTGGAGGTCCAAGTGGAATAGGCAGGTGGCCACCAATATCCACCTGGATCAATTAGCTCCTTCTAAAGCAAGACTATAAGATTGCATCACTTGTTTTAATTTATATGACAAAGTGTATCTTACTTTATAGCTAGTATTTATTTGTTATATATTTTAATGTGATATATGTATATTATGATTTTCTTTTATCTAAAAAATTGTTCATAATTTTATAAATAAAAACAAAATTACATTATGGCAATTTGAATTTTATTAATTTGATTACATTTAACTATTATTAATTGAGCCAACATTGAAATGCTTACATCTCTCCCATATTGGGTTTTATATTATTTTTAACCTTTTTTTAATTGAATTGTTATGTAAATGTTAAATGTTTACAAACATTTACACCTCTACAACATCAACCCCATATTGGGCCAACATTACTTAAAAAAAATTGACATACTTACATTACACCTACACATCTCCCCTAACACTGGGTTGTAAAGTGCCTCTCAACGCAATAAGGTATGGAAGCCCGAACTGACAAAGCCCTAAGTTTCACACATGCATTTGTCCATGGTAGCTAATGATAATGACAATCTTGCACATACCAGATAATTGGGTTGGCTAGTGTAGATCTTGTGTTCAATGGTCTAATGATGTTCAGTTGGTCACTAATATTGTTGTGCCCCACTAAGTGACAAAACCAATGCATGGCTTGGTTGCATAGGAGGTTATTGTGTTGAATGTACCTTAGAAGATGCAAATATTAAATTGCACAATAGGCATGTTGAATGTACCTCAGCAGCCACTACATCTTTAGTCCTTGTCATTAAGTATGTTCATGTTTATGTGTATATCTTGGGAGGTACTCCAAGCCCTAGGTATCAGGGTTTGGAGGGAAAAACACCACAAGGGCCACTTGTGGACTTGGAACCCAAGGAATGGGTTTTGAACCCATCGGGATTTGGGCCAAAACCATGAAAAAATTGAGGTGTAGAGCTTGGCGTGCCAATTCCAACGCTCCAAATATCACTCAAATCAGAGCTCTAGAAACAAAGTTATGAATTTTTGAGGTTGACAATTAATTAATGGGTAGTCAAGTCATGTAGGCTTGAAGTAAATTCATCTAAAAGACATGTCTCTTCTTAAATTTTTGGATCCCTCTTTATGTGTATATATAGAGGTGAAGTGGAGGACAATTTCTCATCCAAAAGTGAAATACAAGGCAACGTAGAAGGGAAGAGACACCTTGGTTTTGGGCCGCAGGACTAGGAAAACTTCAACTTGGGGCCTTCTAGGGTCTGTTTGAAGGGTTGGTTAATCTTGGAGGGAGGTCACATTACAAGGTGACATTTTTGGGTTATTTGGGAGAGAGTTTGTGGCATCTTCAACATTGTTTGGGCAGTGGCTAGCACATGGAAAATTGCAGGGAGGTCAAGCCCTAAAACAATGGGTTGTTGGGTGAGTATTGGCACTGGTTTTAGCCCTATAGTCTTGTGTATGACAACAACAAAGAGGCGGGTCCAAGCCGTGTTTTTAGGAGGTTGTTAGGTGGTGGATAAGTGGGCTGAAAAGTGGTTCTTGGAAGCCCTAACCAGGAAGCCTCATCTATAACAGTTTACTTCAGTTCAGAATAGCAGTCATAAGGTATGGTTGACTGAGTTTTGTCTTGTGTTGGGTCAAGGATATTGACCAGATTTGGATTAGATTATATTGTAGCCTATAAGTGCCATGTATTGAGGTCAACTTGGGCAATTGGAGACCTCAATTAGGAGCAGAAATTATAGTAGAGGATTGGGCATCAATGGTTTGGTGGAGGGCAACATGTTGTAGCCCAAAGCAGCCCTAGACAAGCTATCTTGAAGTGACGAAGAGGAGGTAAAGGTTGGGTGAAGGTTGGTGCCAAAGTGAAATACTTTGATGGACAAAGGTGATTGCTAACCTGACAGTTTCGAGCTCGAGAATTAGGCATACCCAGAGAGCAGATCAGATCAACACGTGTACATGCTACAGAAGTGACTTGCAGCAGTGTTAGGTGGCAACCTCCTGGAGTCTCGTTGTGTTATCCTTTAAAGGACTAAGGGGAAGCTAGTGAGTAGTATGGGAGCAAAGGACCGACATGACAAGATATGACATAGAAGTTGCAGTGATGTTTGTCATTGTATCTTGTATATCATAAAATGTTGTATTATTCAGATTGGTTTAATATAGCAAAGATTGGGGTTGTACATATTGTACAATTTGTTAAAAACTGTGTCTATTTGTGCATGCTTGATTTACTGCTTTATATTTCCGCTGTGAAAAATAGTTTAGGGTTGAGATTCTTGGTTTGGTAGCATCAAAGATTTTAATATTCTAACCTAGACCCAAGATCATGGAAATTCAATAGTTCATTATCATGAAACATGCCTATTGTGCAATTAAAATTTTGATTTTCCACCTTTTCAAGCCTTCCCTATGGAAATTATCTATATCTTGAGAGTACACCTATCAGACTTGGAAAAAGGAAATTATTGGCAATCACATGTATTAATGGACATGTGCGGCCTAGGTTTTAAAATAAACAACATGATACTTTCCATCATGACTATATTGTCCAAGCTGGAACAGAGTCCCAATGTCTTAAATAAAAAGAAGCATGGAAGGTCTGCTTCTTTGTACAAACTATAAATAATTGTGAACCTCACTTTAGTGGTTAATCATAGCTCTATATGCATTTCATATTTTAAAAAATTCCAAACAATTTGATGCAAAATACATTAGAATTATATCAGAGTCATTCATAGTTACATTGATCCAGGTGGATATTGGTGGCCACCTGCCTATTCCACTTGGACCCCCAACACTGTCTCTTTCAGTTTTTCGGTTTCCTTAATTGTAGCACAGTTTACTATTTTTTACAGATTTTTGGGTCCTAAAGTTCTGAAGCTATTTTGAGGCCCTAAACAACGTTTTTAGGGAAAATGAAGAGATCAAAAATGTCCCAAACTAATTTACTCGTTTGTTTTCAACCTTTTTTTCGAGATCTTCAAAACGAGGTATTATGATAGCCAAACAGAGATCGTATACCAAATTGATTACCCTGGGAAGTTGAAGTACCAATTTACCCAAACAAGGCCCACATTTTTGGTGCTTCATCTCCTAGGGTTAGGTTTTTGGATGTTTAGGGTTTTCCATTGTTTCTCAATAATAAATAGGCTTTTGAGCCTCATTGTAACACAGTTCAGAGGCATGTAACCACCACATATCTCCTCAGAGATAAGCTACCATCACCCAAGCTATCTTATTTCCATTCTGTTTGTAAGCATAGTTCAATATTTTTCCACTAATGAAATGAAGTGATTTTCTGCCGCATCTCAGTGTTTATGATTATATCTTTAAGTTGTTGAGTTCCTATTTAAGTTTGGACTAGTGGTATCAGAGTTGACTGCTCTTTCTTTGTTTTTCTTTGCATGTCCCCAATGAGGTCAGGGTATAAGCAATTAGGGCTCGATCTGGTTGAACCATTGTTTACCTTTGTTAGATTGATCCACCGTATGGATTCTTTGTTGATCCCCTACATGTACCATTGCAGTGTCATGGATTGTTGATTTTCACTTCATTCTCTTTTCTTGTTCTGACTCTATATGGAAATTGTTGATCGCATGCATAATATTTGGTTCCATATAATAAATACCCTCCAACATCATTGAAAGACTCACCAAAATCCTATCAAAGAAAATACAATATGTCAATGATCAATCATTTCTAGAAAATTTAATGATCATTACAATAATACATTACACATAAATATAAATAAGCATACTTACAATGTTATTTGAAATGTTGGATGAGATTTCTTCACACAATGGTGTAGATTCTTCATCTGTGTCATACTTTCTATTTGAGAGACGATATCTAACATTTTCATGTGACTTGGGAAATTTTACAAGAACATAAATAGTGTTTGAATTCGGCACCAAACATATGTCTCGTACTCTGCTTATTACCTCATACGGTTCAAAAATGTAAATCATACCAGAGTGTATAGAGATGTGTATTATCATCATATTCAACATCTTTAACATGCCATGTAAAATTTGTTTTATTTATTTCTCGTGAATTCATCCATTCAGAAATAATCTTTAGTGCACTTGATGGGTCAGTTGGTCGATTTCTAAGTTGTTTCTCATTTCTGATATGTTCGACAGTCATCAAAGTGTGTCCACCTGCAACTTTAACTGATGGAATTGTTGTCTTTGTTCCAGAGATATTCATAGAGACCTTCCTTGATGCCATCTTCTAAAAAAAAAATATATATATATATATGTAATCAAAAAACAATATATATTTTCTTAAAATTTAAAAAAAAATAAAAAATTGACACTATAATTGTTATTTAAATATAAACATAAGTTAATATAGTAATTTTTAAAAAAAATATTAAAAATTATATGTACAATTTATAAGAAATTATTAATACAAATTTAATTTTATATTTTCAAATTATTATATAAATTAAAAAAAATTGATTTAATTTACATTTAATAAAAATATAAATATATTAAATTTAATTATTTTTTGATGAAATGAGAGTAGGTCCTTCTATTCAACTTTTAAAAAACAAGTTACATAATATACATAAAACTCGAAGGTGCTGTGGTCTAAAGATTTTTCGAGCCACACTGACACTGGGTAAACAAGCCAAGGGCCCACAATCCAAGCGAGGGCCCACCAAACAAAACAACGAGACCTCTGTTAAGTCAGCCCTCACCGAAACCGTATGATCTGCCTCCCGAAATCTAACGGTTGGGAAGCTATTTCGGAGAGCCTAAATCCCCCAGATGCACACAATCCCTGCCTTGTTGAGAAACTAGTTCGGGATTTAACAACCCTTAAAGACCCGAAGCTTGATAAAGTCACCACTAATGTGAATTTCGGGTCTGCTTGGCCTGTTAACTGCCTTGTTGTTTGCCCTGCGAAATTCAACAGATAGCTTCTTTTCTGTCTATCTACCAACATGTTAACGATGCTCCCGGCATTGCTAATTAAGAGGCCATATTTAGTATATTTCTTTTCATATGAAGATTAGTCCTGTATATTTTATCCGCCTGAAAACCCTGGGTTTGTAGATTATTGGGTGCACTTTCCCGCCCGAAGACCAAAGATAGATATTGGCTAGGTACCAGACATCTTGTTCGCTTATTTTCACACACTGTTTCATAGTGTAGACTAAAAGCCCTTTGTTGCCATTATTCTTCATCATGATTCAACATCATGTTGAGGCCAAAACAATTCACCTATGCCATTGTTCCACAAATGAGCATATTGCAAACATCTTCACCAAAACACTTGTAAGAGAAAAGTTTGAAAGATTCAGAACGATGCTTGGACTCACCAACATCCCTTTAGGTTAAAGGAGGGACTGTCGACACCTAATCTTTGGGATTAGGTAAATCCATGTAAAATAGTGTAAATAGAAAATAAGGAAAATTGAAATATGAAAAGATACTGGGAGATGAAGCCCAAGAGTCTCTCCCTCCATGTATATATCTACAATCAACCTTAATGCAAAAACACAATTCATTTTGAGGAGTCACTTCCTGGCCTGACATCTTGCTTGCCCAAGCCCCTATTTCCTTGTGTTGTTCCTCAAAGAATTAGCCTCTATTTAATTAATAAATTCCTCAATTATGATTTGCGCAATCCTCATAAGCCTTTTTTTTATTGCATGCACCATCAGTTTAATTTAGATGATTTTACAACTGATAGTACACTGTCCCTGAACTCCAATCTCAACTTGGTCTCTCTGCTCTGACATACATGAGTTAATTATGAGTGAATCTTCAATTTACTGGTTGATCATTGCAAGCAACACTGCACTCCACTACAGGCAACACCACACTGTACTTCAGGGAGCACCACACTACGAGACCTCCCAATAGTTCCTCCAACAATTGGAATTAGTTTAACTAACTTTAACTCAATTAGACTAAATTAATTAACTACAACTCAAAATAAACTCTACCATGGCTCCTATAATATAGGAGACACTCTACATTACTGTAGTTAAACCCTCAATTCGAATTAAGTGAACCAAGTCAAATTAACTTAGTTAACTAATACAAGCTGTCATGAGATGTGGAATTACAATTTTATTTCCAACTTAATTCAAGGACAAATTAAATTAAGATTTTAATTGATGTTATTTTTAACATTTATTTTTGCTATTTTAAACAAAATATGTACCACATTATCTATGAAGGCAACGATTTAGCTTGGACAAGACGATTCAGCTTGGACAACTATTTTTCACTAGAATTTGGTCATTCATTTTTTCAAAAAATCTCACTGTGTGAGTGTGTGAATCACATTTTTATGGTGAAAATGGACTCAACATCATCAAAAACCCTTGAATTTCCAAAAATTCCTACCGAAATTTAGCAAAATGGTGCTGAGATTTCAATTGTTTTCCAAATGAAAAACATTGGTTCATTAGACTATATGGATATGTATAGTTATATGAAGATATAAAACCATAAAGATTTTGTTAATATAGGTTTCTAGATATATGTTGTGTGTGAGTTTACTGATGTCCTACATTTCGAGTGATCTCACCACCCATCATGTCCATTCGAAATGTAAGACATCAATAAACTCTCACAACATATATTCAGAATGGGTGGTGAGACCACTTAAAATGTAAAACATCAATAAACTTACACAACATATACCAAAAACTTATATCATCACACAACATTATTAAAAAACTCTTATATCATCACACAACATATATTCAAAAACTTATATCATAAAAAGTTGTGAACATCAATAAACTTACACAGAACATATACCAGAAACTTATATCATCACACAACATTTATTAAAAACTCTTATATCATCACACAACATATATTCAAAAACTTATATCATAAAAGATGGTGGAAATATTAGAAAGGAAAAAAAACATAACATTTATTAAGAACTCTTCCATCATCCCACAACATATATTCAAAAACTTATATCACAAAGGATTGTGGAAATATCAGAAAGGAAAAATCACACAACATATATTCAAAAACTTATATCATAAAGGAGTGTGGAAATATCAGAAAGGAAAAAAAAAGTATAGCAAAAAAATTGTATTTTCACTAATTAAACATTTTGTATAATGTATATTAAAAACTTATATAATAAAGGGTTCTGGAAATATCAGAAAGAAAAGAAAAAGAGTGGAGCAAAAAAATTGTATTTCACTAATTAAACATTTTGTATAGGGATTAAGTAATGTGCACAAGGGCTGAATAAATAACCCATCCCGATTTCGTTCACTCTGCAAAGTTAAAACGGCTTACCTTTATTCAAATAAAATGCAGTTTCAGCCGAATTAACCGTTCCGCGACTAACAATGGCGGTGCCGGCTGGGGTTTGGCCTTGTCCATGCACGCAGGCCATCCTCGGCCTTCCTTGGCAGCCTGGCCTAGTATGGCCGACTCTCCTCATTCCGGCTTGAGTCTTTGTTCTCCTGCTTCTGTGGCTACGACTGGCTTGTGCGGTGTTTCTGCCCCTGGTAACTCCGTTTTTAGCTTGGCAGTGGCTCCTTCAGTGATGGCCACGTTTTGCTCTACTGGCGTCTCTGGAGCTCGTGTGACTGAGAATATTGCGCAGACCACGGGTGCCAGCTTTGGAGTTCCGTCATTGATTTGACACCCTTTCCCCCATCGATGACTTGGGTAAGGCTTGTTTTTTAGAGATGTTGTGAAGAATGTTTCTCGACCTCCTTGTCATTAGGCTCTGGTTCTTTCTATTTCAATTGGAAAAGATGTATCTGAGGCTATCCTTTGCAGCACAAACGCATTTGTTTGTTGTTTCAACCGTTTTGGTCGCGCCATGTAAGATGTATCTAAGGCTAACCTTTACAGCACAAATGCACTTGGTTGTTGTTTCAACGGTTTTGGTCGCGTCATGTCGATCTACATAAGTGCGCTTTAGACTTTAGACTTGTGGAAATCTGAGTTAAAAGAAGAAGCTTTCATTGTGGTTTTTGATCCAGCAGAAGACAGAGGCCTTGATATTAAAATTATGTCCCTGGTCCCTGATTTTGGGGATAACTGGATCAAACATGAAACCGTGGACTCCATCCTTCGATCCAATGATAAATACTCTGTTTTTAGCTTTGGATTTGGCTAGACTTCTAAATCTATTTTTGCATCTTTAGGATTCATCCCCTCTCTGAGGCATTGGTAATGTCCTCAGCGAATTCTATTGCGGAAGTGAGGAAACTAAGAACCACAATATCACTACAGCAAAAGTGAGGAAACTAAAAACCATAATATCACTGCATGTGCTCGAATGCTCAAACTGTGTGGGAATGGACTCCAGCAAAGATCTTCTAACAGATTACCAACATAAGCCTACCTGTTCGGTTGGTACCAAAGTAGAACATCAAGTGATTAGCAAGGATGAGCTAGATGGCTCAGACCTGCCCATGGACGAGCCAAAAATAGAACCAGAAGAAATCAAGGACACCCCATCCAAACAACAAGATGTGATACACAGGATTTGGTGGAAGAAGAAACCGCTAATCCCCAGATCTCGATCAGGAAACAACAATCTTGCTTAGTCCTCGGACAAAGGCATGCTGGGTCAATCAGAAATTCCACGCAAAGGAAAACTTGGATTGAAGGGAGCATCTCAGAATTTACTACAAGCATTGAAGCTTGGATTATAGTATTAAAGAAGAGAAAACCTCTTGCAGTAACATAGCAGTAACACAACCCTGGGTTCATAATCCAATCTGACATGAACTGTTTTTTCTATTGCATAAGTGAGGAAACTAAGAACCACAATATCACCACAGCAGAAGTGAGGAAACTAAAAACCACAATATCACGATTCACTGCATATGCTCGAATGCTCAAACTGTGTGGGTATGGACTCCAGCAAAGATTTTCTGACAGAAATAGACTTGAGAATTACCAACATAATCCACCTGCTCCGTTGGTACCAAAGTAGAACATCATGTGATTAGTGATGTTGACCTAGATGGCTCAGACCTGCCCATGGATGAGCCAAAAATAGAACAAGAAGAAATCAGGGGCACCCCATCCAAACAACAAGATGTGATACAACAATATTTGGTGGAAGAAGAAACTACTAATCCCCAGATCTGGATCAGGAAATAACAATGTTGCTTAGTCCTTGGACAAAGGCAAGCTGGGTCAATCAGAAGTTCCAGACCAAGGAAAACTTGGATTGAAGGGAGCATCTCAGAATTTACTACAAGCATTGAAGCTTGGATGATAGTATTAAAGACGAGAAAACCTCTTGCAGTAACATAGCAGTAACACAACCCTGGGTTCATAATCCAATCTGATATGAACTGCTTTTGTATCGTGTTATGTAAGCAATTTGTTAGAATTTTTTCACCCAAGAGATTCTTAAATGCAGTTTTGGTGGATACAAGATTTCTCAAAAATCAGGTGGAGGCAACATTCTGTAGTAACAAAGAACCACGTTTGTTTTTGAGACTCTAGAAAGTCAAGTGCAATTGCTATTAGCTCTGCCATAGCACCCTTTCATAAAACAATCTCTAGGTCTTCATCCACTTTCAGCGTTGGTTTCTTCTAACCTCGACTCTGAGACCATGTCAAAAAACTAAATTTGAGAAGAATATAAATTACATTTATACAAGGGGGGATAGACGTTATATGTAACTTCTTTCATTAATGTAATAATAATGCTAATATACTTTAATGTACTCTTAATCTACTAAAACTAAATCCTAGTTACTAAAGAATGAAAATAGATATTAATTACACTAACATACACGGCCCTCATTGGGAATTAGTTATCACAATATCTCAAAGCTTTCCACTATCTTCATGTAAGCCAAGAATGTTGTTCTTTTTACTTTAAGATAGCAGAAACCGTTGCTTCAAATGTCAAAATTGAAAAAGCAGTGAATCCCTTATCCCCATTTCAAATTTACTTTTTGCTATATTAATCTCTTCTGATACATGCAACTATCAGCACCAAAGCAAAGTGAATGTTTCTAATGCAAAAACAGTAGGGTTAGGGTGAGAAAGTTCAGTTTACCAACCAAAAGAAAATATGAGAAGCATTCTAAATTGTGTACACTCTTGGACATCAATGCAAGCAAGTTACTTTGACAAATACACTAAAGCAATCTTTCCACATTGAATCTTCACATAATAAAGGGCAATGTCAGTCTTTCATGCAAGGACATTATAAAAAAGCAAGACCTCGTAAGAAGCTTGGCATTTACAGTACGAAATTTCAGACATAATGTTTAATTCCCAAAAATATTATACTAGAACTCTTGTTATGTAACTGTCAAGATACTTTAAATAGAACCCAAATTCCTTGATGCAACTTCAATTCTACTAGTGCAACTTCAGTTGAGAACTTCAATCTGTAATTCAAATCCATAAGTTTGCTGAGCTTTTCACATGGCACAAATGCAACACATTTATAATTAATACTTCACCCATTTTCCCATCCATGCCGAACTTTTTTCTTTGTTAATAAGACTGAAAAGTGGCTGTACACGACCATTCATTATGTGCCTATATTCACACCCTATATGCAAGGTTGAGTGTCTACTTACTATATAGTAAATAGGCACTTTACACTTGCTATAAACCAATACCAGCGAATCTGTAAGAACTCCTTCCTTGTATCAAAAAATAAGAAAACTCAAAATGCAAACGGTAAGCTATAAACATCATTGCACACAATGTGCTTTTATTCTGAAATTTGACACTTCATATGTACTTTTAATATTTATAATGTTTAAAGGGCCTGTGCCTGAAGTAATCCATTTCTGATATCCTCAGCAACATCACGAACTGCACCAGGTCCATGGGGGATGAATACTGCTGATGACTTTGAAGATGCTCCTATCTCTTTCATTGTGTCAAAATATTGTGTCACTAAGACCATGTCCATCACCTCCCTTGCAGTTGTCCCAGGCACATTGTCTGAGAAAGCAAGTACACTATCCCTAAGGCCATCCACTATTGCTTGCCGTTGACGAGCAATACCCAATCCAGATAAATACTTTGCTTCTGCTTCACCTTCTGCTCGCTTAATTTGCAAGATTTTCTCTGCCTCAGCTTTGTCATTTGTTGCCACTCTCATTCTTGCAGCTGAAATCAAAATTTAAATGACTGATTATGAGAATAAGGTGGAAGATAATGTAAAAGAAGTTTAAAGGAAAATGAAAAAAGAAAAAAACAAAGCGACAATTAAATAAAAATTCATGGAAAAAACTGCAGCAAAAATGCAAGTTCATGTGTTGTTATATAAGGTTAACTTCTAAGAAGATATTGCATTTATAAAGTAAAGCTACACTAGTAAAGCTAATAAACTTTTCATCCGTGCTATCAAATGATGATTAGTCTGTGCCAGTGAACTATCCATAAATACACATAATATACCAAAGAACCTCTTGAAATAATAGAGGCAAAGTTCTCCAAAGATCAAATATTCCTTTATTAAAAAAATAGCTAGCAGCAAGAAATTATCTTTTATGTACTTAAATATACATAATTCTGTTGTGACCTCAATATGGCAGAGAATTCTTGCCTGCATTTATTTCATTCATTGCTCTCTTCACAGTTTCAACAGGCTCTATATCAACAATGAGAGTTTGCACTATCTCAAATCCGTAGTTTGTCATAACCTATATCCAAATAGAAGACATGATTGTGGAGAACACTCAAAAATTATTTTACCAAAGCCAGAACAAAACTATCCATAAAATCGAGACAAATAATGCAGTGACACTGGAAGATGCGAAGAATTTACAGGCATTTCCCCAACTGAATCTGAAGCAATAAATATGCAAGTACTTTTCAATTGGTACTTATCATCCAAATAAAAGCATAAACCAAAGATGAAATGATTTTCACTCTACCTTTTCAAGTTCCTCTTCAACAGCTCTAGCGACATCATTCTTCTGCTCAAAAAACTCATCCAAATTCATCTTTGGGACACTCGAGCGAATGACTACACATAAGACATGGCCATGAGCTCAAATAGAAGTGCCCCAGTTGCACAAAACAAGAAAGGAGATCTTGCCACTAGCAGAGAACCTTAAGTGTATATTACTATAAAGAAAGGCATCATATCGAACTGCTGATTGAGCCTAAATTAACACATCTTCATCTTACAATCAAAGCTTAGAAACCATTGTTTCTGTTCTTCGTCTAGACTCTGCTTATGCTAAAACATGAACCATAACAAACAATTTCAATATTGATTGCTAAAACCTTCTTAACAATGGTCACTCCATTCCATTTGCTTTAGTGACTTGGAAATGGAAACATTTAACTAATCTAAAACAGAATGCAATTCTGAATGTTCACAAAACATAAATTAGTAGATACAAACTGCCATGGTTTCTTAGTGTGATGATAAGGCATATATGGTTTTCTAAACTCTGTAAGCAGGCTAAATCTTTAAAGTCAAGAGAGACGAATTCTGAAATCTACCATCAAAGACATAAGCTTGGATCTGCTCCCTTGTATTGCTAAGCTTGTAAAAAGCATCCATTGCTTTCTCTAAAATGGCACGGTATTGCACAGATGCAATTACAGTCACAAATACATTATCCTGCCACAGTAAAAGTTATTGATGCAAAGATCATTTTATATAAAAATAAAAAAAAGATATTCACTTCACTCTAGTCACTGAAAATGTCTTCTATGCCTACGACATTTGCATTTCAAGGTGTAGTAGTTGTTCATGTCTACTTTTCAAAATGAAAATAAGGTCATTAATAGTATGTTTATTAACATACAAAACACACAGAGTTGTGTTTTGTCTTAAACAGTAGTTGTGCCATAGAGTAGAAAAAACTGCATACCTTTGTCTTTGTCTCACATCGCACATCCAGCTTTTGTACTCGTAAGGAAAGATAACCCGCAACTTTGTACCCAAAAATCCATGGCAGACAGTGGCATCCTGGCTCAAGAACGTCATTAAAACGTCCAAATTTCTCTGTCATTGCCACTTTTGATTGATCCACTTGTATACAACAGAACGTTTGCCCCATTTTATTTATTCCTGTACCTGCTTGATAGTTTAATTAGACTCGACTGTCAAGGCATTAAATAATGAATTTCTATAAGCAAACATAACTCACAAATGGAATCTGAAAGATGGAAAATTTAAATATGAATCCCTGTAGTCATAGGACCTTGACTAATCAACCGAAAAACCTACTTGGAGCTGTACATCTGTTGTAAAGAGAAGTTTCATCCTGTTCAAGATGGCAATTTAAATATGAAGCACTTTAATCCTAGGACCTTAACTGATCAACTGAAAAATCTACTTGGAGCTGTACATCTCTGTTGTTAAGAGGAGTTAAATCCTCTTCAGTTTTTGTTTATTATGCTTTTGTTGGTTGGATGTATCTTACATGATTTTTATATAAATCATGTACATCCCTAGAAACACTAGAAATGATGAAAAAAATTACCATTTTTTCCTTTTGGAAAACATACTGTGCTTGGCTTCAAAAGCAATGGTCAAGAGAAGTTTATTACGTTAGCCATACAAAACCAACTTTATCTTCAGATGCAGCAAATAAAATAATTATTTTCATAAAATCATTTAGCTTCCCATGCACTGAGTCTCAAATATTTTAACCGGTATATCAAGCATGCCACTGGGATTGAACCAAATACCACATTGTATAGAGGTCATTTCTATGCTTAATCCAAATAAACTACAGACCTCTAATATTGTGCCATGTCTATACCGAACCTGACAGGAGGGGAAGCTGGCACCAAACTCTTGCAGGAACGTGGGCTAACCTAAGACAATACTAAAGGACACATCCAAGAATGATCACCAATGAATCAATTGAAATCTGTGTCAACTTCTTTCCTTTTTTTCTTGTCTACGCCACACCCATAGCACTATATCAATGCACAGACCCTTCTAGATATGACGTCCAAACATCCATATTGATGGTCAAGCATAGATCCAAGTGTTTATAAGCTACGTACATAGAGAAAGCAAGCTATCCATGTTCAAATCAATGACCAATCTTGTTCTCAACCGAAAAGATTGACCAATAATGAGAAATCAGGATGCATATCTTAGTTGCTGATTTTCACTCAAAAGATGCTCTGCAATTGGACGTGAACTAGTTTGTTTTAGAATAATTCTCCGATAAGACAGTCGCTTTCCGAGAGTGAATGTAATTTTGTGGACATGTAGCGGGCTATTATAGGCCTTTGTTTTTCGAATTTTGTTAGGCTTCCAGCAGGATTTTGACAGTCCTATGTCAGGTTCAAGCAATGTTTATGCTGGACTTTGTTCTATGGTACTCTCAATTTCTCTGAAGTATGTTTTTTTCCTTGGAAAAAAAGGATGCACATCTTAGTTCAGCAGTATGACTATATGGTTTGCAACCATCTTTGTCAATTTTAAATCATGATAAGCAGATTCTGCACTCTGAAGAAACAATTATTACCCCAGATGTAACTATTTCATAAATGCCGCAAAGGGACCTGTTACAACTTGTCTCCAGAGACGAATCCATGCAATTGGGGAAACAAATTGTTTACCAAATCACTCGATCTAAGATCCTTTGACATTTCAGAACATATAATTAATAAATTTATAGTTAAGAGAAAATATTTCTAAATATATAAGTGTGATAATAATAATATATATATAAAATAAAAATATATAATATCTATTAAGATTATTTGACATAAAAAAAAAAATAATGGATCAAATTTGTAACCATAATTAGAATTCACATATAAAATTATTGATAGCAATAAAAAACAATTTTACAATAAACTTTTACAAGTATATATCATTCTAATTATATATATCATCAATGCTATGCATATGACATAAAAAATTAAATTATAAAATTATAAAACACGTCGAAGAAAAATGCTGCATGTATATGCAGTTATAATTATATGTATTATAATTTATCACAGTTTTAATGAAATTAAAAATGAGAATATTTTTATATATAAAGATGTGAAATTTATAAAAATATAATTAATATTATAAGACACTAGTATAAATTGTCTTAATTCCAGATTCCAGATCTACCAAATACCGAGAGGAATCAAATATCTGGAGGTGCAAACTTTTCCTCAAGTCTTTCACTCAAAAAGAGGTTTGCATCTTGAGAGATTCAAATTTTAATCCCTCCCAGTACTTGGTAGATCCGAAGTTAACATGGATCTATGCTGGGATAATAGAACCAATCACTTCTCTGTCTATTAACTCAAAAAACAGAAATTACAATAACTCAAAACCCAACTTGCAGACTCACTCATATCTAAGACACATACCAATGGTTTGCCCTATCTATCTATCCTTTATAGAAGAGAGGTCTAGGGTAACAATGCATGTAAATACACTACGAAGAGTGTCTCTTATTACTCTGTCAAAAGTAAAACCCTAATCACCTAAGATAGTGCCCCCATTTGTAAGATTAATTTGCCTATAAAATTTAAACAAAACACCCACTGCCAGTGAAGTACCTCACTGTCTTAGAATGCGTGCCCTCCTAGAATAGATCAACCACCATGCAATGCACTTTCGTAAAACTGCACTCAGGCACCTGGGCTAAACCTGGAAAACTATTTATGCCTTTTCTAACTCAAGAACAGCACTTAAGAGAATAAAGCACCCGAACTAATATAACATTTTAAATAAGGAAAATCCTGCACTCTAAAGATAGCAAATCTAAATGCAGCACATGCATGCATGCACCTCTATATCTAACTTTCCATCACTGCTGTTGTGCCCTCACCGAAGCTTCTATGGTGCACTTTCAGCCATGCACCCACCACATCCACTACAATATGCATAGGAATTAAGGCTTCACTAATTCTGCTGAGTGTGCCAATCTGCTAAAGCTGCTAAAAGATATACTGCTGGAGAATCTGTTGCTACTGAAGAATATACTGTAGCGGAATCTGATGTTCCTGCTAAAGGATAACAGTGACTAAGCCAACATGTAAAATTACCACTCCTCATTGCAAGGAAAATGTTTTCCGCCAAACCAAATCCCTCCCTGAACATCTCAAACCTCCAATGTCTTCAAAGAGAACTTCCCTTGTTCAAGGAAGACTTTATCAGCAACCGCATGCTCAAAATCAATCACTGATTCCATAGTGGGTTTTGGAACTGTCTTGCAGACATCAAACTCTGTCAACTGTGCTCTTCAGTTGCTTTTTTACAGCTGAAGGTTCTGTCACCAATATAAGTAATGTAACATGGGTTGGAAACTTCTTAGGAGGATTACCCACCCAAAGCGTAGATGTCGGTGCTCCCACTTGTTCTTGTGCCTCCCTCCAGGTAAGCCATCTCAACTCCCTGGCTGAATTGGATGGTACTAAAACATTTCAACTTACCAATGCCTTCCTGTGATGGAAGATAGACCCAGTGAGCCCTCAACGACATCCAAAAAATATATCTTTTATGTTAGAAGGTTCAAACTTAGATCTCTTCTCATCAGGAATATGAATATACACAAAAGAACCAAAAATACGAAATGGGATACCTATGGTTTCTCACTAGTAAAAGCTTCTTTTGGTTGTAATTTAAGATATATTTTTTTAAATACTTCTATTTTTAGAAAAATAATTCAAATTTGTAATTTACTTTAGTAAAAAGTGAAAGTCTTATATCTAGTGGTTGAGTCTACAATTGTATGTCATGTGTGACTTAGACTAGGAGAAATCAAGATAAGGCAAGATAGTGGCTTTTAGCGCACATACACTTGAGTAGTTGAGCAAAATAGAGAGAGAGAGTGCATGCAGGTAGCGAAAGAGGCATTCTCGGGCAGCACATAGCTTGAGACAACAATTCATATAGTTTTTCCCAGTGTTACGAATAGATCCATATGAACACATCTATACAGGTTGTCCCGCAGGCCATACAAAGGTTTTCTACTGTTTCCAGTTTTTTCAGCACACTATACAAGCTCCGTTTAGGGTTTTTTGAGTATCCACACAGTGCTGCTTTTTGGGCAGCATGTGAAGGTTTCCTTGTAAGTTTTTCTGAAGGAATGAAAAGCTTATTTGGAGTAATTACCTATATGTGTGAGAAATTAATTTTTATGCTTCCGCTGATTAATTTCTAGCTAGTTTGATTGATGCTATTGTCTGAAATTTTGATTTTTGCATTAATTAAATTCAACAATCTACTTATTTGATTGAGATCATAAGGACATCAATCAACCTAGGGTTCAAATTTCTAACATGGTATCAGAGCTTGAACTCCAATTGAGATTCTTAGGGATCTGCAACAATAAATCTATTGTGGGACAGAAGGACCAAAAGTAAAAGAATTTTGAAGTTGTATTTTTTGATTTGAGAGTTTTTGGAATAGATCTCACAGATGGCAATAAGCCTTTGGTTTGAGGACATATTGGATGGTGCATTGAACTTCGTAGCATGGAAAATGAGGGTTACACACTTAGACATATTGTCAAGGACATTGGGACTCCGCCTACAAATTCATAGGACTTGGGAACACAAAACAAAAAGGATGTCAAGGCCAAGCAGATGATCTTGGATGCCATAAAGGACTGTCTAATTTCTCATGTATCTGAAAAGACTGTTATAGCAAAAACTAGCACCTTAGTGCAAAGCAACCTAGATCAAGTGCAACATTGGGAGTATCACCACTATCACCAACTTCCCCAGTTTTAGTGATGGACATCCAGCACAAGGGAGGCTTCCCTAGTAAATCTTATGAATCAAATAATCCAATTACCTCAAGTTCTGTGTCCCCTAAGGGTTCTACAATGACTTCTACTAGAGGATAAGAATAGGAATTAGATCTTATGAATCAAATGACCCAATTACCTCAAGCTAAGCGTCCCCTAAGGATTTTGCAATGACTTCCATGCAAGGATAAGAATAGGAATTAGGGCAGATTATTACAAACTAGCTTTTTAAAATCATAAATTGCAACAACAAAATCAGCCCTAAAATCTTATGATAAAAAATATAAAATGAGGGCTAAGATAATGAAGAATTAAAAGAAATTTTCTATGTTTTAAAGACATATAAACACTAAACCCTAGATGTCAGCCCTAAACTAGGGTTGGAAAATCATGTAAAATGATATGTTTTCCAATTAATTGCAAACAAACCCTAACCCTAATGTATGATTTTGTTGTACATAAACCCTAATTTACCCTAGAGTAGAATAAAAAAATGATGCTAAGGTTTTAAAGATTTCCACAAGAGAGTGGACTAGTGCCTTTTTGATTTGGGGCTAATAGAGTTTAGGAACATACAAACTTAGGGCAACTTTAAGAGTAGAAAACTTGATTCAAAAGAACCAGGGCAAGTTAGCATACTTATTCTAGGGTTTGAGTCTCAATTTTTCAAAGATAGTTTAAGGTAAGGAGCTAATATGCTACTTCCTCAAAGTGTTGGAAGAAGGGTGAATTTAACAGAGATCATGAGATAAAATATCATGTTAACATGCTTAATACATGCATCATCCATTCAATAAAACACGAAACCAAGAATAAAGAAGTCAACTGACCTACTTTGCCATGCATTCATCCAAGCTTCACCATAAACATCCATGAAAAGAGATCAAATCCACATCCAAAGAAGTCCCCAAGCAAGTTGTTCAACTAGTGCTCTAAAGCAAACTAGAGAAAAGCTATGTAATCCAAGAGATGTGTGTCTCAAGGGTGACCAATATCAAATGGAATGGATTGTTCTCTATTTATCTGAGTAACTAAGTGATTTACTCCAAATTAGTCCTAAAGTCCCTAAAAACATAAATTCTACGATACAAGGTGGATAGGTCATCAAGTTGATACCCAAAATAGCTTCATCAATGCTACAACATAACAAATATCCTCAAATTGACCCACGCATGTTAGTTAGAGCGCTTCCAAGGGTGACATCATCATCAAAATAGGGCTAAAAGTAACCCAAAGGTCATGTCTCATCATTAAAAGGTGCATCTCCTCATCAAGGGGGCATGTCCTAGCCCAAAAGTCACCTCCAATTATCCAAAAGTGCTCCCTCTGCCTACATCATCATCTAGACTACCACGTCGTTATCTAGGAGCAATGTCCTAGCTCCAATAGACAACATCTAATGTGCTATAGGTGTAAGCGTATCCCATGGAGCATGCTAAATCATCATCAAGCTCAACGCACATCAATAAGGGTGCAATGTTCAAGGTATGAGTGAAGCACCATCAATGTCCAAGAGTTATGAGTCAAGCATCATCAACATCCTCCAAAGGACTATGGATATGTTTGGATCATCATCACGCATAAGCTCAAAGAAGTAAGTAAGATCAAGTAGCATAGTCACAAGAGTCATGAAGCATAAAAACAAAAGCCACTATTAGATGCTTTCAAACTTGGGGAGAGGAATAGTTTCTAGGTTGACCCTTCAATCAATAGGTATGTGTGATAAGTGACATGGTTTGGGGTGTACTTCATGAGAGGTGTCATAGTCTTATATCAGGTTATGCTAGACTTTCATTTCATTTTTGTGGAGGGAGTGTTTGCATCTACTTGAGTTACCCTTTCCTCAACATTACTTTTTCCACCCTTTACTTAGCCTTTTTCATTCCTTTGATTTGTCTTGCTTAGCAAGCTTTTATTGATTTCATTTAAGATCCCTTTTAGAATGAGGCGGTTTATTGCTCATCGAAGTTTAGATGTTTTCATAAGTTTATTTTACTTTGATAGGCATGATAAAAATGGGTCTATGATGACGGCCTCATGTGAGAGGATAGAGGTCAATTTTAAATTGGCTTTTCACATCCACCCCATACCATTCTTTTGCATTTTGACATTTCGGCATATGCTTTTATATTTCTTTCTTTTTGCAACTGCATCAACCTCTGGGCAATTTCCAAGCCCCTCTTCTCATTGAATGAGGCAAGCAGGGAACCAATATGAGGGACTAACAACAACCAAACAATAGAAGGGATAAAAGATTAAAGACAAATGGTACGTTTCAAGCATGCAAGGATATAGACATGATGCATCAATCAAGGCCTCCTATTCGTGCCCCTCCTAAACAATGAAATAATCCTAAGCAGTACACTCGACTAGGAAGATGGCCACCAAGGTGAAATGTGGAAACAAGTGCAACTTCTAAGCACAATGATCCATTATCTAATTTCAACCTGTGACCCTTAGATGCCCTTATAACATTAAATGTAAGCACTTTTGTATGAGACAATGGCTACAATGCCTCATGGTCATTGACCTCCCATCATCTAGTGAGCAAACTAATCAAATGGATGAGCTAACCAATGTGTGGGTGAGAGGCATCTGAGAAGTTTCTATTTGAGGATCATTTGAGGTTGTTGGCAAGAAATTCACATCTTAGGAGAAAATTTTGCCTAGGGTTACCCATGTATATGGATGGGTAATAGAGACTAGGGTGAACGAGATGTTTGATGCCCGAGTTAGTCTTTTCTAGAGTTAGAACATAAACAGGGAGATGATATTGCAAAACAAACTCGGATCCATAGAGAGGACTAGATCAGGCACAATCACTAGCTACCTTATGAAGATCATATAGATTCGTGATTAACTTGCAATGGTTCGGAAGAAAGTTATAGAAGCAGAGCTAGTAAATATGGCATTGAATGGTTTTCCAGGATCATGAAAATTATTTGTCAAAGGTATTTGCGCTTGGGAAAACCTTCTTGAATTTGAGAGGATTTGTGATGTTTATATCCAAGAAGAGACTTGGATGGAGTCAAAAGTTAGCAAGAATGGTGGTGATGACCTAGTTCTATTTGGTTAGTCTAAGGGTAGAGGTAAAGGACCTAGCAAGGGTAAGGGAAAGGGTGAGGTTTCAACCTCATAGCAATGAAAGTATGAATCCAATGAAATCAAGTGTTTTGTTTGTCATAAGCACAGTCAATATCCATCACAACGTCTCGAGAAGAAGGGTAAAGGGAAGTAGGTAGCAATCTCTACAAAAACTCAAATGAACAAGCTCGCTGCCAAGTTCAAGAAGGAATTCTCAATGATATCTTGCCTTTCTACCAGTGCAATTATGAGGGATAAATGGTATGTGAATAATGGTACATTTCAACATATGATATCATCCTGAAGAAGCAAGACTTAGGACTACAGATTTGGTACTATTCCCTTCTAGCTTGAGTTAGGTAATTCTTTATATTTTGATGATGTCTTGTTTGTTATGGGTCTCCGTAAGAAGTTGCTTTCAATTTCGATCATGGAGGATAAGGGTTTTGTAGTAGAGTTCAAGGACCAACAAGTCTTCATTAGGTCAAATGATTCTAGCCCAGATATAGCACAAATGATAGGGGGGTTAGAGAAAGTAATCTATGCAGGTTGTAGGATGAACCTATTCAAGCTTTGGTGCATAACAATGATAGCTTGTGCGAGTTGTGGCACTTGCATCACAAGGTGTTTCCTATTTTGAGGGAGATGGTCATAGGTCTTCCAAAGTTCAGTACTGAGCAACATGATGTATGCAAAGGGTCCAGACATAGCAAGCACACCTAGGCCACTTCCCCAAGCAACTAGCAAAGGTCCAAGGGGATTCTAAGCCTAGGCCACTTTCCCAAGAAACTAGCAAAGGTCCAAGGGGATTCTAAGCCTAGTACATTTAGATATTTGCGGACCTTAGTAGCATCAATAACAAGCAGCAGGTATTATGTTTCCTAGTTGCATTCTTTTAGAATATCTCACTGATCACAAAACTCAGCTACACAACTAAGACTTGCCATAGCTAACACTGAAAGAATATTCTTCGTTCAACTATGAACATATAAGACATCATCAAAGCTCAAGAACATCACCTAATGGCATGCAAAAAGAGATTGAACTTGTCACCTATAACTAGATATGAGACACCATCAACCATCTCCACTTGCATGTTGAACTCCTACTCCTAAAGTCTATTGAAAAAATGCCTTCATATTGAAGGCCATGTGTCTGGATCCTCCATTGTCCACATACAACCTACATTACAAACTATGCTAGTGCAAAGGCATGAGAACATGGAGAAGGTTGTCTCAAGTTTCAATTAATACTCATCCACTTTGCATGAAGCTTCTACACTTGTTGTTGTCTACTTATGCTTTCCCTTTCCCTTCTTCTTTGGACATTAGTATCATAGTAGCCCATCTTGTGGCACTTGAAGCACTTCACATGACTCGAGTCTTGCTTTCCCTAGCTAGAGGAGAACTTGAATCCTCCTTCTAACCCCTCCCAAGTCCTTGCTTACCTTCTCTCCTCATCTTCTTGATGACGGCAACATTTTGGATCTCCTAAGGTGTAGGTGAAATTGTTTCTAGGCTTGTATCTTCCTAGGAAAAATCATCCCAAAGGTGGCTAGCTTCCTATGAATACAAACATCCCAAACAAAAGGCTCCCAACATGAAGAGAACCCATTTAATGCTATGGACACTAACACATCATTCTCCACCTTCACCTCAATAGCAGCACATTGAGTTTGATGTTGAATGATTCTCATAAGGTAACCAGCCACTGTTTGTACTGCTCATGCATGGGGTAGTGAGCTTGTTTTTTGGCATCATCTTGCAAGAAATATTCACACTAATACTGAGTGATCAAGGCATCATACATATCCTAGGACAACTTAATCTCTAGAATGTGAGAGATGAAATGGTCCTTCACAAAATCAAGAATGATTCTCTTAGCTTTGCTTGCCTTTAAGTTATGTTCAGCCAATTATGTGGGATTTGTAGGCACATTTAAACAAAACAAAATAGTCAGGGATAAATTAGATCAACAACCTATCTCAGGTGTAAATATTCTCTTCACCCACTGGGGCACTTAGGGTATTATACCCTACAACCTCTCATTAGTTTGCATCATTCAATCACTAAAGACTCTTGGGCATTGATGCCTTACAACAACTCCCTCCCATAGGCCCCATCCATACATGGATTCCTTGAAGATTTCAGCAAACATGCTCCAACACCATGTTAATTTCAGATCATGGTAAAGCAGATTCTACACTCTGAAAAATAATCCCTCAACACTAGGAAACTTACAAATTACACTCCTATCAAAATTGCATAGCAACAGGGAAACAATCTCCAAGGGTAGGGTACATGTTTTGGAAACGAGATGTCTTAGGCTCCTACAGACATCCCTGGAGACCCCTGCTGACCCAATAGACACTGCTGAAAAGTTTCCCTGAAGACCTGGGCCATCTCCAATAGACACCGCTGAAAAGTCTCCCTGAAGACCTGGGCCATCTCCAATAGACACCACTGAAATCTCCCCACGAAATCTTTATAAGAAACAAAAATAGTGAGTAAAATTTAGAACAAGCTAAAGTCAATGTAAAATAAGAACACGACAAAAATCCTAGGTAGATCCACATGGAAAGTCAACTTCTCAAAGGGCCAACTTATTTTAATTTTTACCATTTTTATTTCACCCTCGAGTTTTCACTCTTCAAGCAATCCTTGTTCGAGCCTTCTCTGTTTGAGGAATATCGAGCCGTTGAAGCAGTTAGCAGATGCCAGACTTTGGACTGAGGAGAAGGAATGCTGAAGCAAGGAGTCCTGACTTTATTATTAGAGCAAAAGAGACAAACCAGTTCTTGTTTCTGAATTTATTTTGCAGCTTGCACAGTCTAGACTCCACAATTATCTTAAAGGAATTCTTAAACCTCAAGTCCATTTGACATATCCATGTTGAAAGTTGGTTTTCAATTTAAGTTTTGAGATACTTTTACTGTTATAGACTAGAGCTTTGAGTTCCAAGTTTACTAGTTTAGAGTAGGGACTTTAAGTTACTGTTATTGAATTCTTTAGTTTTGAGAAAAAAAAAATGTAAAGGGCAAGAGTTAAAATTTAAAACCCAGATTTCGATTGAGAGATGCATTTCTAATTTAAATGTTTCACGTTGAGTATTTAACAATGGCAACTGCAATTAAATTCTGATAGAGTAGATTCAAATTTGAATTGTTCATTTTTCATCATTTTATGATTTTAAAATTTGAGATTTCAATTTGTATTTCTAAATTTTTAATTCATGCCACCCTGTAACTAGATTTCAAAGATGGTGTACCCGTAATAACTACCCATCTCCTGGCAATTACGCAAGACTGTAAATTCTGAATGTTAGAGTCTACAGACAGACAGATAACTGAACATTATTACAGCAAGCTAATATTGCAGCACCAGTCACATCTCCACCTATTAACTCCGAAAACAGAAATTACAACAGCTCAAAATCAAATTGTCAATGTCTTTCAAATCTCTAAGACTTAATATAAATGGTCTGCCCTGTCTCTCTTTTACAGAATAGGAGGTCCAAGGTTGCAAAACATGTAAGCGTACTATGTGGAGTGCCCCCTATGACTATCAAAAGCCTACTCACCTAGGATAGTGCCCTAGTTTGTATGAGTAATTTCCTAGAATAACACACACACTACTGGTGAAGTAAACTATAAACTCTAAAGCACTTCACTGTCTTCAAACTCGTGCCCTCCTAGAATAAATCAATCACCATGCAACACGCTTTTCCTAAACCTGAAAATTTGCTCTAAACATGTGGCTAGTTTAAATCTGGAAAACTAATCCAGCAATGGGCTTTTTCTAACTTAAGAACAACACTGAATTCAAGAGAATAAAGTGCCTAAACTAGAACAGAAAAAACACTTCTAAGTAAAAGGAAAAGCCAGCACTCTAAAGATAGCAACTCTAAAACTAGCGCATGGCACATGCATGCACCTCTATCTCTAGACATAAGTGCTGCTGCACCCTAATTGAAGCTTCTATGCTCTGCTTTAAACCATGCACCCACCCCATCCAGTACAATACATAGAAAAACAGAAACTGCACTAATTCTGCTGAGTGTGCCAATCTGCTGCAGCCACTAAAGAATATACAGCTGCGGAATCTGCTGCTCCTACTGGAGGAGAATAGTGACTGAGGCAGCAATATTCACAGCATAGAGTCCAAGAACATAAATGAATATTATTGCTGTTGAAGCCATTACAATAATAAAATCAACAATAGATATGAGCTCAGCATATTATTTGTATAAATTGAACTTAACTTAAGTGGAGAGGATAACAATCATTCCTTCTGACAAACCAAGATAAACCCAATTGACAATATCCTTCATAATTATCATTAAAAGGATGTGAATTAATGAGGAAAAAAAAACTTGAATCGTGAACTACTCCATAGGAAACATGATCCAAGCAAGCAACACATAGATTAGCAGATGCGCACAACATGGGTATCTCTTCAACAGATATAATTTTATCATAGATATGTCATAGGTGCGACTAGCATAGAAGAAGACATTACTTCTCATGCAAGAAATCTCTACCACTACCAACTTATTTACAAACCAACAGTGTACACTGTATACCTAAGTTCTAACTTTCAATACAAAAATGCAATTTTCATTTGAAGGCCCATCCCGACAACCATATTTATTATTGATATTTTAAAACTTAAAACTTCTAGTCCTCACTTCACTCAATGATTTACCAAACACGAAAGGTCTCTATCTTGCAAATTGTTTATCAAAACTGAAATGACAAAAAACACTGAGAACGTTTCTTTAAGACGAGCCTATGTATGCTCACTTATCCCTTTTTCTTCCTTCACAAACCAATAAGGTCAAATTATCCTCTCATTTACCAGGATTTTCTTCTAAAACGATTCTCAGAAGCATTGCAGTAAACAGATTTCAAAACTGCTTATTGTAATTAAGATGTATTCAACTATTGAATTGGGATCTGAGTATCAAAATAAACCAGTGCCGTTTGTGAGGTTTCCATGTTCTAAATTCAAAGAACTCAATCTTTAACAATAGAGAATCTAGCATCATATGCATGAGAAATTCGTCTATTCATCATATGCATGAGAAATTCCATTTCCTAAAGAAAAATCACCATTTCTATCGAATATAAATACTAAGTAAACAACAGTCGCAGAGAAGGATCCCACCAATACAGGATATACTTGCATCTATCTAGAATTCATAATTAACGGGATTGCAACTCATTCAGTGCTCAAAGGGTTTCCCCTTCGAAGGAAGGGGAGGGGATCGTGTCTATGAAAGGCAGTTTCTTATCATCTTCACCGATATCCTCATATACGCTAAGCTTAATAGATACAGAATCTAGTGTAAAATTCGGTTGCTCGCAAGGACCGTATGATGAGCTTTCACAATACCATAACCCTCCTTGATGTCAATATTAACTTCATAAGGCGTGACATCTTAACGAACAGGGCAGTGGAAAGACTACCCTAGACAAATAAGCCAGAGGAAAGACAAAGCTAGACACCAGTGTCATTTTACTTCCGGATTTTACTTGGAAAGGATGGGAACTCATACCTGAAGCGTAACAAAGCTATCAAGATGAGATGGTATGGAGAATGATGCACAGGTCTGATCAGATGCCAAAAATATTATTACGAACTGCTAATAGCACATACGATCTGAAATATGCGTGTAGCGCAGTCAGTTATATTGTCCTCCCACACACATTGAATTGATCACGAAGACAAAGACACAATCGAACAGATAAGAATTCGATATTATCCACACACAATGAAGTGAACCGGTCCAAGAGGCATCAATTCAAACTGAAAATAATTGACAAAGCCATTCATCAAATGCAACAATATAGGCACACGCGGGTCAAATGAGTAAAATGAACGGCAGAGAAATGCCCTAAATTTAAACCGATACCCATCGGCGGATTTTATGCGAATGCAAATTCCAGGAACGATGCTAGATTTCCAACTGTATAAATAAACCTAAATATATCAGATGGATTATTGCAGTATATCGAAAACCAAAACGTCAACGAATTCAAAAATGTTGGACAAATGCTAGTTTACCCTGAATCTACGTCAATTTGCAGTAAGTCGAAAGTATTGCCTAGCTGAAGAGATCTCTACAAATTGCTCAGCACATTCCCTTAATATTTAAAATGCCGCATTGTCAACATTTAAGCCGATTCCCAGAAATTAAAGTTATTGACCCGAACTTGTGGGACAAGGGTGACACATATTCCCGTTTTTCCAGGTAAGATCAGCTCTAAATCCATAAAGAATTATAGAAACTGTATTCAAAGTTAGAGTTCCGCTTTGTCTAAATCCAGTAAGAATTATAGAAATCATATCGAGAATTAAAGTTCCATTTTATCCTGTAGTTAATTTGACAATGATCCAGTTTTTCTTTAAAACCTTTTCCCCCAAAAACCACCTAGATTCACATAAAAAAAGAGAATGAAACGAGTTAAAAATACGTTACTCTATAACGCGACTTTTTGAAAGCTTTTCTGGCGGATTTTTTCGGTCAACCTTTTCCCCCAAAAACCACCTAGATTCACATAAAAAAAGAGAATGAAACGAGTTAAAAATGCGGTACTCTATAACGCGACTTTTTGAAAGCTTTTCTGGCGGATTTTTTCGGTCAAAATCCGGCAGCAATTCATTGGAATCCCAAGTTTGATAGCTAGTTTCTGCACAATCGATGGCTCCCAGGGTTTTTCAGGGCTCCGAATCCAAATATACAGTTAAAAAACCATTTTAACTGCTAAAAATTAAGATTTAACTTCATTTCTTCCGCCGGATTCCGTCACCGGAATCTCCAAAAAGTCGCATTATAGACAACTCCAAAATGCGGTACTCTATAACGCGACTTTTTGAAAGCTTTTCTGGCGGATTTTTCCGGTCAAAATCCGGCAGCAATTCATTGGAATCCCAAGTTTGATAGCTAGTTTCTGCACAATCGATCGCCCCCCGATGACTCAAGGCTCCGAATCCAAAGAAACGTAAAAAACCATTTGAACTGTTACTAAATTTGATGTTTTTCATGAAAACGGTGGAATTTGTTTTATGTGAGATGACTCGCTCAACAGTACCGAGTCCACCCTATAATATATAATTTGAGTCCACTGTTTTATGATAAGGGTGGAATTATTGTTTGAGGTGGTAAATTTATAGAATAAGTAATTTGCTTAACAATCTATGAAGTTAATTTTATTTTGAGTGAGTTTAATGGTTAAAGGTATGTGTTTTTTCTAAAAGATTACAAGTTCAAAATCAAAAGAGTAGAGTATATACGTTTTTGTCAAATCTGTTAGTAAAACAAGTTTACACTCAAAAAAATTGATTCCTCTTGGTGTTTCGTAAGTAAAAAGTGAATCTAAATCTCAATCCTATATCAAAATTTGAAGTCACAAAACTGCACAACGATATATATTTATAATATAATTTTGGTCCATTGTTCTCATGATAAGCGGGTAGAAATTGTTTGAGGTGGTCAGTTTGATAGAATATGTAATTGGCAAAATCTATGGCCCCAAATATATTTTAATAAGTTGATTCCATAATTATTTTAAATGATGTTTAATATTATTTTAACTGCTAGAAATTAATGGTTAAGGGTATGTGTTTTTCTAAAGATACATTTCAAAACCAAAAAAAGTAGAGTATATACAACTCGTTAAAAATCTGTTAAATAAAACAATTTTACTCTCAAAAAAATTGATTCCTATTCGGTGACTGAATGAAGTAAAAAGTGAATCTAAATCGCAATCTAATATAATATATATATAATATTTATTATTATATTATTTATATAAAAAGTCACAAAACGACAACCTGAAATCGAATATTTTCCTTAATTTAGTTATCAATATTATTATTTTTAATTAATTTTTATTCTTATTATTTTGAAATTAATTATTTTTTTTTACTATTTAGGAGTTAGTTTAACTTATAGATTAAATAATTTCAACTCAGACTATGATTTTTTGTTATTTAAAATACAATTTTAGGCAAGATTGTGATTTTTTGTTGTTTAAAATACATTTTTGAATTCATAAATAGATTAGCACTTGGAGAAACCCCAGGGCACTTGAATTCTATAGATTAAACAACTTAAACTCAAGTTTTTAAGAATATTTGTTGGATTTTTGTTAAAATTAACAAAACAAATGCCATGAAATATCTCCAGGGCACTTGAATTCTATAGATTAAACAACTTAAACTCAAGTTTTTAAGAATATTTGTTGGATTTTTGTTAAAATTAACAAAACAAATGCCATGAAATAACCCATTTCAATTAGACTACCCCTTATTTTTATGTAATTTGGCGGAGTCAAAATGTTTACACATTATATCTCTTCCATACTGGGATGGAGAGC
This sequence comes from Pinus taeda, assembly GCA_000404065.3. Taxonomy (NCBI): domain Eukaryota; kingdom Viridiplantae; phylum Streptophyta; class Pinopsida; order Pinales; family Pinaceae; genus Pinus; species Pinus taeda. The sequence goes on from APFE031635031.1 coordinate 94,824, forward strand.
TCACTGCAATAAATTGAGAAAAAGTTTTGATGTTAATATTTTATTTATTTGATTTGATTAATATGATGATAATGATTAACATCCAATGAAACTAAAAATGGTATATCCTATTTGGAATTTTTAGAAGTTTATTTCAGCTTTGATGTTAATATTTTCTTTGATTAATATGATGATAATGATTAACATCGAATGAAACTAAAAATCGTCTATCCTATTTGGAATTTTTAGAAGTTTATTTCTATCAGCGAAAAGCATGAAGTGGTCCAATATTATCATAGTGCTGTTGAGCTAAAAGGTAAGAAGATTGGTAGTGTGACAAATAGTTTGAAATTTATAATTAATTTGAGTATATGATGGACAATCTAAGAGAACTTTTCATTTTCAACCCACTTAGTGTCATAAAGGTGACAAACTCTTTCATCCCATTGGGTTTTGGGAATTGACCAATGTCTAGTTTCACTATGGAGCTCAGGAGAATTTGCTCTTATTTTAACAATGTTTATTCTCTTCTTTACACTAGTCAAGACAGAGGGATATTATTTATTTTCAAAATTTTCTTTTTCCTTTTAACCTCTTATCACACCACAATTTCTCCTTAAAATTTGAGATAATACTATTTTTAATATTATGCTTATTCTACAAAATGATCTCTTCCTTTATCCCTCAATGATCTAGCCAAGATCAAGCATCTTTATGTGTTAGACACACAATACTACAAGATTTGTGTGTCATTGTAAATCAAAGAGTAGGGATGTGAACAATTAGTTAAATATGAAAGGCCAACATATCTCTTGGAAGATGAAACCAAGAGTCATCAAATGTAATTAAATAGCTTCATAATAGTGAAATGATGATCCAACATTAGAGTTTCTCATCCTGGTTTGACATGGTATCAAAGCAAGCCAACTCCAGTCTTGCTCAAAGAAATGTCCCCTAGCCCCTTTGCTAAAAATATTTTCCATTTCAGGTGTCAACTTTGTCATTTATAGTGAGAAAACATGTGCACTGACCAACACCATCTATGAAACACCTCTAACGTGGTATCATTCATGCCCTTGAATTTTCTCTCTCGTTTCATGTCAATGCCAATGAACAATTGTTAATTTGGAAGCTCAGTGGCAAATTCCAACCATGCGACGGGATTCCTCTTTTCGAGAGGACCAATTTTGACTATTGAAGCACTCATTTTGGACAAGGGAACGTGTACTTTTGAATTAAAGCCCACATGTATACATTTGATCAAGTCAGCCCTAAAGCAAATTGGACACCCTTGGAAGGCTATAAATACAAGTAACCTCAACCTCATTTGAACATCATCCTTATGATCATTCTTCTTCTTTCTTCGGTTTGACTCGCACAAATCTGATATTGCAGGGTCCGAAGCTCGCACGTTTCTAGGGTTTTTGGTTTCTAATCACAAGCATGACACAAGCATATTTCAGTCATAAGCACAGGCTCACAGGCCATGTGTGTGGTTGGAGGGTTTTAGTCGCACACATGTCACTCTATGGGTGTGGCTGGGACCTAGGGTTTGGTTTTTCAGTTGACTGCAAATTTCGCTCTTTGTTTGCATGGTTCGGTGGTTGACCGCCGATAGTGATAGTTGATTACATGCTTCTGAATCAAGGTTTTGATTATTGGCATTGTTGGGTTCATCTCATGATATTTTTTAGTTTATTTTTGTTGGGTAATTGTATGGATGAAAATATGGATCATTGTACTCTCTTTTGTTGAATTATTCAATGACAATCTAATAAGAAGAAGAATTTGAAAGAGTTTTCCCCGTAGTGGGTGTTGCCCCGGTCTCTAACCAATCCTGGTGCCTCTATGTGTGAATGTTTTTCTTCTATTCTTCCTTTATGTTCCGTTGCATTGGTGATGATATTGTTCTTTCTATATAGTTGCATATGTTGTTGAATAATGATGTAAGTTTGAATAATGTTAAGTTGTTATGGGGTGAATTGAATATGGAAACAATGAAATGCAATTATCAAAGCAAAGAACAATATAGCCCTAAGAAAAATTAACATGGTATCAGAGTTGGGTTGAAGAAAAGTCATTGAAGATCACCCCTATAAAGACACCTTTGATGGAAGCAAGAGAAGATGGAGGAGACCTAAAATAATTCTAAAGTTTGAAGGAAACCCTAGGTAATTTGGTTATTAGGGTTTGATGGATATTATGAGGTTAGGGTTTGGAAGAAACCCTGGTTTATGGAAAAGATTGGAGATATGCACTCTAGAAACCCTAGCATAATCAATGTGAAGATGTTCAAGCACTTGTGACATATTTGATGTAGCCCTAGATGGGATAGTCTCTATTACGCCTAGCTGCGGATGAAATAATGAAGGTTGTTGAGAAATATAGGAGCAATAAGATAGGAAATTTCTCTTATTATATAACTACTTGTTATATATTTTTACTTAACTTTATTAGCTTCTTCTTTCACTTGATTATAATTAGTGTTCTTATCATCAAACAACTACCAAACAATGAAGAACAATGAGACAAAAGGACACAAGATATAGGTGATCAACTAGGGCCAAAACCTCTCCAACTAAGAGTTTCTTATAGATCTTCAATTGACGGATTCCAAGACCTATGACTCTTTACCTAGATCCTCCATAACCAATTCAAATCTTTGTTGTTTTCTAGCAGCTTCTGCAATTTCGATCCCAACAAATTCTTCTGCAACTTCGACCCAACAACTTCAGTACTTCAACCTTTCACAACTTCGACCTAACTACAACTTCACAACTTTGATGCAACTTCACAACTTCGATGCAGCTTCAAAACTTCTATGCAACTTCACAACTTTGATGTAGCTTCAAAACTTCGATGCAGCTTCAAAACTTCGATGCAACTTCACAACTTTGGTGTAGCTTCACAACTTCACAACTTCGATGCAACTTCACAGCTTCGATGCAGCTTCAAAATTTCGTCTTGCCCAGTAACTGTAAAAAACCTAACACGAGAGAGAGAGAGAGAGAGACCCAAAACTTCAACCTTGGTCTTCTTCTCTTTCTTTTCATCATTTTACAACTTCTATCTTGTGGAGATTAAACTTGTTTAAGAGTGTGTCCAAATGAGGTCAAGTTCCTTCTTATTTATAAGCTCTTAAGGGGTACAAATTGCTATCTTTAGGGCAACTTGTCCCTTCATGTAGGCCTACTTGATCTTTTGAACCATGACGAGGTCTTGGAGGGCCTTTTGACTCAAATAAATTTTCTTTACAATATGTAACATGTCCAAAAGGGTCTTTCATACATTACGATGACTCAATTGACTTGTAGACTCAATGACAAGCCCTAGAAGCACTCAATGGGTGCTTGACCTAAAAAATAAATCTCCCTTGAGCATGAAACCCATGCCTCAAGAATAAAAATAATAAATTTATTTTTATTTTTTCATTAAATACATAAAATCATGATTACATGTGGCATTATGAAGACCAAACCTAGTTACATATTTCAACACTCCCTCTTAACTAGGGAGGTATTCATAATCCATACAAGGTACTTAGACATTCTCAATCTGAAGAATTCTCATAAGAAGTGTTAGATTGGTAACCCATTTGTTTAGCATCATATCATCCAACATTGTCACATAGCAAGGCCTTGACTAACAACTCTATCTCTCCACAAGATCAGAGCACAATGCTGGTGCGACCAATGATTTATAGACACCATCATAACTGTCTCTCAAGGAACATACCCCACCCAGGTGTTCACAGGGTATGTCCTTCCAAGACTATTATTATCTTGGATTCCCAATCCTCAAAGAATATCAGTCCTCTACAACTACTCTTATCTTGGATGACTTACCACATCCTCAAAGAGTATTGGATGTCAGATGCTTACCCAATCCTCCATTCTTTCTTCCAAAAGTAAAGACATGAATGATGTTTCTATCTCTCCCTCTCCACTAGGGAGGATATACCCATTCCTACAAAAGGAATGTGCCCAAGTTCCCTCTCATCCCAAGACTTGTCTAAGCTCCCTCTTAACCAAGGACTTGCTTCTAAGCTCCCTCTTAACCAATGATCTGAAATGGAGCAGATTAGTAATGTTGTGCTAATTCCGCATTCAAAATAAAACCCAAGATGCTTATCATTTGTATATCAAGTGCTTAAGTATTCAATACTTTTGCTTAATTAACTGATTCCCATGAGAGTTTCTTATGTAAATATTAGAAACAATTTAACATAAAACATATGCTGAACAACAACAAAGAACATCAAAATACAACACACAACAAGCACATGATAAAGGAGTTCACCCCTCTTGAGCTACATCTCTTTGGTCCAGCTTCCAATGGCTTGGGCCTCTCTATTATGATCAAATTACAACCAAAGTGTGTTTACAATGCTCAAATGTCTTTGAAACTTGTCTCAATGAGTTCAGAATACTCAAAAATGGCCATCTAGCCTCTTTTTGCATCCAATAAGAATTGAAGAAGTTATGACTTCTCCCAGTTCTTCCACTATTTGTTACACAAATTGCTCCAAAATCAACCAAAAATTTCATTTCTGCTCCAAAATCTACTAACAAAGCGAGAAATTTTCAACACGATTGGCTATATCCTATCGGCCATATCGCAAATCGATATCGGCAAGTGTTGCAGGCTCTTATGGAATGACAAAACATTGTGATTGCTATATTCGGGGATAATTAACTGTAACATATAAAATCTCGCGTCCGGAACCCATTGCTCATCGCAATCGACAAAGTTTAACGGCCAAAGTTTTTGTTAACACAGGAACACTGTGATTGCGATATTGTGGACTCGTTGGAGTGTTAAACTGTGTCATATAAAATTCCTATGTCCAGGGTCTTATCACTCATCGCAATTGGTTGCGGGCTCTTAACATAACAAAGAATTGTGATGTAATATCGTGGACCTGTCGAGACATTAAACTGTAACACAATAAAGTATCACTTTTGGGCAGTCATCGCAATCGGAACTTTATTAGTGGTAACAAATAACAACGAGGTCTTGGGTGCCACATGTGATTATCATAAATCACAACCCAGCCTGTCAGGGGTTGATTCTTGTCCTACATCCTTTGTTTTTCCTCGATATGAGATATGTGGGACCCAGTGGAAGCCTTCCACTTAGCGCTTACCCATTTGCTGGGACCCTTGCTATGTCATTCAATCCTGCCACATAAACAAGTCAAAATTGAACTTTGACTTGCTCTAGCTTCTACATACGAAATCAAATTTGGGTTTCGTTCACAACGTTGGATTCAAAATGGCGAGCTCTTCAATCTGAAGCTGAGTTTGACAAGATTCTGACATGTTTATTTTTTAGCATAATTTTGTGCTCCTGATCACTCCTCCCCACTGGAAGCCTTTTGGACCCCAAAAGATTTATATTCAGTTATTGAATAGATGAGGGTGTTGTTCCCTCACCTTCCCCACTTCAATCCATTTGGCCTTTGATGGATGTGTACCTTTGAGACCCACCCAAAGATAATCAATACTTCCCCTTTTAGTTGTCCTTGTCTTTCTGTCAAGTATAATGTCTTGTTGAAGCACATCAAAGAATTCTGGAGAAAATTCTTCAATAGATGGAATTTGAACATTCTCTCCTTGATTTTCAATCAAAGGAGCTTCATACAATCTCAAATTTTCAACATTAACAACAGAATAAATTTGCATATATGAGGGAAAATCAAGCTTGAAATCATTATTACAAATCTTTTCCAGAATTTTAAATGGACCATAACAAATTGGTTTCAGCTTTTTACCTTCACCTCGAAGCCTTTCCTTTCTAATGTATAGCCAAACTTCATCACCTACTTGACATTGATGATCCACACGATGCTTATCATGTCTTGCCTTATACTTGCCTTGACTCTTTTCTAGTTGTTCTTGAACTATTTGGTGAATCAACTGAATTTTCTCAATGAATTTATTTTCTCTGTCTATGTCACTATGTCCATCTACAACTACATATTTCTCAAAGATGACATCCAAAGGTGATTTATGAAAAAAACCAAGACATGCCTCAAAAGGCGAAGTTAGAGTATAAGAGTGTTTTTCTTGGTTGTAATCATGAATATAATGCAACTGCTCATCCCACAACTTAGGATGTTTGCTGCAATATCCCCTTAGAAAATGAATAACTGTCTTGTTAACCACTTCAGTTTGACAATCTGTTTGTGGATGGAAGGTTGTAATTTTCTTCAATTTGGTGTCCATCAAGTTCCATAAACTTAACCAAAAATTCCCAACAATATCGAGAATCATGATCACTTACAATAGAAGTAGGCAATCCAAAATGAACCCCTACATTTTGAAAGAAAAGTGGAGTTGTTTCTTTAGCTGTAATTTATTCTTTACAAAGAATTAATATGCACATCTTGTTGAACCTATCCACAACTACATACAAATAATCATGACCTTTCCTTGATAAAGGAATACCTCCGACAAAATCCATATAAACACTTTCCCACGATCGTGAAGGCACTGGAAGTGGTGTGTACAGTCCTAGTTTCCTATTACTAGACTTACTGATTGCACACAATGAACAACCTCTGATTAAATGTGACACACTTTCAAGCATACGAGGCTAATAAAAATACCTCTGAAGATTTTCCACTGTTTTACTTACATCGAAATGTCCAACAATAAGAGAAGTGTGTGCTTCCCTTGTGACATTTACTCTCTCTCCCTGTGGAACACAAAGTTTTCCCAAATGATACAAAAAATTATCATGTACATGGTAGTCTAATTCCTCAACTTTGTGGCCTTGACTCAAGTTTAAATATACCTCTTGAAAGTCAACATCCTGTGTGTATTGTTCAACATAACTTTTAGGTATAACATAATGATTCTTGAGTAAGATGGCTACATTAATAGCTGGTCTAGAAAGAATATCAACAACTCTGTTATAAATACCTTTCTTGTACCTGATTACCAAGTGGAATTGTTGTAAAAATCCCATCCAATGAAAGTGCCTTGACTGCTGCAATTTTGTTTGAGATTGAAGATATTGAAAAGGTTGATGATCGATGTGAATAATGGTTTATTTTCCCATCAAGTAATGCTTCCATTTCTTCACACTTTTCAACAATGCATAAAGTTCTTTATCATACATAGGATAACTAATAACAACACCATTAAAAATCTCATAATGAAATGAAATGAAATGGGCTTACCGTGCTGTAAAAGAACTATACCCATGGCGTAGTCACTTGCATCTGTTTGTATTTCAAAGGGTTGTTTCAAGTCCGAGAATGCTAAAACTAGGGTTGAACCGATCTTTTGTTTTAAAGCATTGAATGCTTTTTGTTGTTTGCCTCCCCACTGGAAGACAACCTTCACAATGGTCAAAGCATGTAGTGGAGCTATTATGGAAGAGAAATTGGCAATGAACTTCCTCCAATACTGCGTTGCTCTGAGAAAAATCCTTATTTCTATCACTGATTTGGGTATTGGCCATTTCACAATGGATGAAACTTTAGAGGGGTCAATCTTCAGCTCACCTCCTCCAACTATGTGGCCCAAATACACTAAGGAAGTTTTTCCGAATTCAC
>APFE031635042.1:0-20355 GCA_000404065.3 Pinus taeda
AATTGGAATATTCGATTTTGTTCAATTTTTGCCTTCTATAGTTATTTGTAAATAAAAAGTGAGGAAGGGGGAACATAACTCACTTTAGAATAAAAAGTCACTTCCTAGGTAGCACAACGTTGTGACTTAAAGGGGAGCCAAGGGGGCCAAAGGGGGACGCAGAAATGGAGCCCACGCAAACACATGGAGGAACTGCATAGAAGGAAAAACACATGTGGCAAAAGGGGAATCACGTAGGAGGAGGTGAGCCTAGGGATTGTGAGAGGCAAAGGCTATAAAATAGATAAGAGCCCCCTCATTTTGGATCATTCAATTATGTGCATTTTGAGCTAGTCGTTTCGACTTCTGAGCACGCTGGTTGTTTAGCTAGTCTGCAGCACAGGGGGCCGAGATATTCTTCAGGGAGATCTTCAGGCTACATGGTCTTCCTAAGAACATCGTCAGTGACAGGAACAGCCGTTTCATGGGCGGGTTTTGGCAGGAGCTTTTCCGATTGGTGGGGATAGAGTTGACACAGAGTACCAACTATCACCCACATACGGATGGGTAGACGAAGATAGTTAACAAGTGGTTGGAAGGCTGCTTGCATAACTAGGTCAGTGGGCAGCAGCAAGCATGGCTGAAGTGGCTACATCTGGGGGAGTACTGCTATGTCACCATTCTATGCCTTATATGGGTATCATCCTTTATCTTTTGTCGACGTGATGTTTGGTGATAGCAGGGCTCCTAGAGCCAAGATTTGGATCCAAGAGAGTCAGGATATCCTTCGAAATCTCAAGGATAACATGGCTATAGCGCAGAACCAACAGAAGTTGTATGCCGACAGGGGTCGGGTGGAAAGGCAGTTCGAGGTGGGAGACATCGTCTACCTACAATTATAGCCATACCGACAGTCATCCCTGAAGCAGAAGGGGGCTGAGAAGCTCAAGCCCCACTTTTATGGGCCATACAGGGTGATACGCAGGATTGGGCAGGTTGCATATGAGTTGGAGCTGACCCAAGGCAGCAAGATTCATAACATTTTTCATGTAGCATGCCTAAAGAAGGCATTGGGGCAGCAGGTGACCGTGACAGATGAGCTACCACCCATTGATGATGAGGGGCATTTGGTATTGCAGCCGAAGGCTATCATTGACACTAGGGAGAGGCAGCTGTAGAGCAGGACAATCCGGGAATTCTTGGTGAGGTGGAAGAATTTGCCGGATGAGGATGCCACTTGGGAGAGTGAGAACATCTTACAGCATCCATCAATTCAGTTGCTTGAGGACAAGCTTCATTTTGCCGGGGGAGACTGTAATATTCCTAATTAGCTATGACTAATTGGAATATTCGATTTTGTTCAATTTTTGCCTTCTATAGTTATTTGTAAATAAAAAGTGAGGAAGGGGGAACATAACTCACTTTAGAATAAAAAGTCACTTCCTAGGTAGCACAACGTTGTGACTTAAAGGGGAGCCAAGGGGGCCAAAGGGGGACGCAGAAATGGAGCCCACGCAAACACATGGAGGAACTGCATAGAAGGAAAAACACATGTGGCAAAAGGGGAATCACGTAGGAGGAGGTGAGCCTAGGTATTGTGAAAGGGAAAGGCTATAAAATAGACAAGAGCCCCCTCATTTTGGATCATTCAATTATGTGCATTTTGAGCTAGTCGTTTCGACTTCTAAGCACGCTGGTTGTTTAGCTAGTCTACAGCACTGTTTAGTGCATTGAGTGTCTCCGTTCGGAGATCTCACCCTTAGCCTCGGGGGACTTCGAGTCCCTGGTCGGGCAAGGTATTTCCATCGGTATTTCAACAATAGTTTTATCAGCATTTCAGTAGCAGTTTCATCGGCATTTTGGAGGACTGCACAACACTTGGAGAGGGACGCAGTTCTTTTTGGTTGCAGTGCTGGATTGGGGTTTGCAGGTGGATTTATGCTGGATGATTGAGCAGGGGTCTAGTTCTTGTCTCATTGGAGGATTTTGGCAGGGTTTTTAGGGAGTATTTCAGGAAGAGTTTAGAGGGGTTTCTTCAGTGGCAGCACAGGGCATTGAAGAACTGCGTAGAACGCCAAGGGGGTGTTTTTCGGGGGTCGGCCATTCCAGGAAAGCTTTCTGAGTTTTTATGGGTTTCTTGAGTAGAGCCCGAATCTAGAGTTTCAGCTTTTTTCGAGGGGAGCAGCCCCAAATCATCATTTATTTTCTAGCAGCAGCAACAGCACAACAACAACATCCACGCAGAGAGGCCATTCTTGTCATTCTGAGAGTATTTCTTCACTTGCCTTGTGCAAGTCGAGGTGCCATCTGTCTAATCACCTCATGTACTCATTTTATTGCTCAGTATAATAAAATGGCTTAGCATTTCTCGCTGCATTTCTTGTGTATCTGCGTATATTTTCAGTTTACATTATTATATGCCGTTCCACTATTATTTTATCACTTATGGGTTATTATATCATTTGCACATATTTGGTTGGAGTTTTTGCTGGGGTTTGAGGAATATTCTGGGTTAGGAATATTACATTGGGACGAAAAGGGTTTTCCCATATATTTTGTAGTGAGATCAAATTGTTGGAGCTTTGCCAGAAAGAAAAGCAACTGTAATTCTCTATTTGTTGAAGATAATAATAAAACCCTCATCTACTCTACTGGTTTTCGCTTCGACCTTTTTCTGGGGACAATTGTCCAAAAATAACGGTGTCATATTTTTATATGTGAGTGCATATTTCTCAGTTCCAGCTTTTATATTCCACAACGTTTTTATTTGTGAAGATTGCAATAGTGATTTAATCATTATTTGTCATGAAGTAACTTACTAAAGACAAATAAATTGCACAAGTTAGGAGATTAAATTCCAGTTTATTGCAATAGAGGAAATTTCACATGGTATCAAACCATATTGGATTGTAGAGGCTCTAGAGCAAGGGTTGTGCATTTCAGAGCGAGATCTGAAGCACAAAAAACCAGATCTACATAGAAACTGGACCAATTGAGGAATTGCACTAGCTAGGCAGTGTGAATTACAGAGCAGAAGTTTGATTTGCAGTCCAGGGAGGTGATCCGAAGGAAAAAAAAAAGTGAGTTGTCATAGTAATAGGTAGCAGGCAATAAGGTTTCCAGAAAAAGGGCTTCTTGAGGCAGATTAGGTTTTTCAGAGAAGATCTAGCACAGAGGGTTTGCTGCATAAGGGTTTTGTAGTAGCAGATTAGTGCAGGGAAAGGAAGAGAAAGCACACGAGAGTTTATAACCAGATTACTTCTCCAATGTATTTAAGTACTCGGATTTTCCAAATATGGCCACAAAAAGATTCAGATACCATGGGGGTATGGAATTGTCCTCTAGATTGGAAGATGAATTCTCTCAGATAGCTTGCCTCTCTAGCTCGACTTCACGAGGTGTCTGGTATATAGAAAGTGGAGCATCGACACACGTCACAGGAGTTAGAGACTACAATTCCAGCTATAGTGAGGAGGAGATGGACTTCCAAATTCAAATGGGAAACATAACAAAATGTACTCCAACTGGGAGAGGTACTCGACATTCAGAGGGAATCAGGAGCAAGCACTAGTGTTACAGATGTGTTGCATGTGCTTTTCTTAGGCATGAACCTATTTTAAGTTTCTGAACTACAAGACAAGGGATATGTTGTCTACTTTGTAGGGAAGAAGGTGTTCAACAAACACCAGAGTTGGAAGAAGGTGAAGCAAGTTGGGGTTCGAAGCAACAGGTTATCTAAATTGCAGCTCGATTCTCCAGAAGCACTAATTAGCAGGAACAGTAGTAGCAATAGCAGTGGTAGAGGCTTGGATGAATTGTGTCATAGGAGAATGGGACATTTATACCAAGGAGCATTAAAGATGCTCAAGGAAACAATGACAGGTTTTTTAAGAGTTGAGCACAAAACACAATGATGTGTGCAAGGGGTGCGTACTTGGGAAATGATGTCTACTTAATAGGGAAGAAGGTGTTCATCAAACACTACAGTTGGAAGAAGTTGAAGCTTATTGGGGTTCGAAGCAACAGGTTATATAAGTTGCAGCGCGATTCTCCAAAAGCACTAGTTAGCAGCAGCAACAATAGTACCAATGGTAGAGACCTAGATCAATTGTGGCATAGGAGAATGGGATATTTACACCATGGAGCACTGAAGATGCTCGAGGAGACAATGACGAGTGTTCCAGAATTGAGCACGGAACACGATGATGTGTGCATGAGGTGCATACTTGGAAAATTCGCTAAGGCAACATTCCCAAGAAGTGATAGTAGATCAGATAGTGTGCTGCAACTTGTACATTCAGATATTTGCAGCCCGATGTCCACCAAATCTCTTAGAGGGTATGAGTACTCTGTTACCTTCATAGATTACTACTCCGGGAAGACTTGGATCTACTTTTTGAAGACCATAGATGAGGTCCTCAGTCATTTCCAAGAGTTCAAGGCTCTAGTGGAAAATATGACAAGGAAAAATATCAAAGCGCGTTGTACGGATAAAAGAGGAGAGTACACATATAGCGACTTTATGGGCTTTTGTGCAAAGGAGGGTATCAGGAGGGAGTGGACAGCTCCATACAATCCACAATAGAATCGAGTAGCAGAGCGGAAGAACACGTCTATAGTTGGGGCAGTATAAGCTATAATGTGTGACCAAGATATGCCAAAGTTGTTACGGGCAAACGTAAGGCATGTAGCACAATGGTGTACATACAGAACAAGGTTCCTCATGGGGCATTGGGGAAGATAACACCAGAGGAGATTTTCTCAGGGAAGAATCCAGAGGTTGGTCACTTTAAAATCTTTGGTAGTATAGCATACTACAATGTGCCAGATGAGAAACACACTAAGTTAGATCAGACTACAAAGAAGGGGTACTTTTTTGGGTATAGAAAAACCTCAAAGGCATACAAGATCTATATCTCGAGCAGTAGGAGGATCATCGTGAGACGGGACATGAAGTTCATGGAGGAGAAGGCCTTCAAGAGATCTCGCAAGTTGCCAGCAGGTGATCAAAGTGAGCCAACAAAAGATCCATTAGTCCAACAACAAAGATAGTCGCAGGGTCAACAAAGTACTAATACAGTTACCAATACAAGCAACAACTCAAGTACAGGGAATCCAATGAGTTTGCAACAAACAGAGCAACAAAGGCAGGATGAGGAGCTGGTAGGACCACCCACCACTAACGGTAGAACCAACAAAGAAGTTCGCCAGACATTGAAGGATGCCCAAGAGTTTATAGGGGCTCCTAGGATAGGCAAGAGGGAGTGCAGACAACCAGATAGTTATCAAGCGTTGGTGGCACAAGTTGTTGAAAATTCTGACTATCAGGAGGTTGCACAACATCAAGTGCGACAGGATGCCATGGTGGAGAAATATAGTTCCATCATGACAGCCGATGTATGGGAGGTAGTGCCTAGGCCTGTGGATAGGTCAATTGTAGGCTCCAGGTGGATCTATAATATCAAGTACACTGCAGATGGCAGTGTAGAGAAGTACAAGGCTAGGTTCGTGGCAAAGGGGTATGTGCAGAAGGAAGGTATAGACTGTGAGGATACCTTTGACCCGGTGGCAATGTACTTCCATCTAGTTAGTAATATCTCTAACAGCGCACATGGGATGGAAGATTCACCATATAAACATCAAGATAACTTTCTTGAACGAGTGATAGAGGAGGAGGTATGCATCGAACAAACAGAGGACTTGAAGACACATGAGAGGGACACACACGTGTGCAGGCTAAAGAGAGCGTTGTACGGGCTCAAACAGGCTCCTAGGACATGGTATGGTCATATTGACAACTACTTGCAGCAGATGGGATTCGTGAAAAGTGACGTGGATTCCAACCTTTACTATCTAATGGTAGAGGGTGAGCCGTTCATCCTAGTGTTGTATGTGGATGACCTCTTCTTGACAAGGTCATTAGGGCTCATAGAGGATTGCAAGAGGAACCTGGCAATAAAATTTGAGATGAAGGATTTAGGGTTGATGCATTACTTCCTAGTCCTAGAGGTATGGCAAATGAATGGGGAGATCTTCCTTAACCCCTTTACTATCTAATGGTAGAGGGTGAGCCGTTCATCCTAGTGTTGTATGTGGATGACCTCTTCTTGACAAGGTCATTAGGGCTCATAGAGGATTGCAAGAGGAACCTGGCAATAAAATTTGAGATGAAGGATTTAGGATTGATGCATTACTTCCTAGTCCTAGAGGTATGGCAAACGAATGGGGAGATCTTCCTTGGTTAAGGAAGATATCTTACAGATATCCTAAAGAGGTTCAAGATGCAGGACTATAGACCCTTGTCCACACCTATGATTATTAATTGGAGGAAGATAGATGCATCAAAGGATGAGGATGTTGACCCAATCTTGTATAGACAACTCATTGGTTCACTCATGTCTCTGGTCAACACTCTCAATTAATTTATGGTGGGACCTAAGAGAGTGCACTGGACAACGACAAGACATATATTGAGGTACTTGCATGGCACAGTCGAGTATGGGTTGAGGCATAATCGAGATGATGGTGTCAAGTTATGTGGATATGGATGCACATTGGGCAAGCAGTTCAGTGTACAGAAAAAGCACCTCAAGTTCTACTCTAGCATTGGATCAAGGGTTGTATCTTGGTGCAACAGGAAGTAGAATTTTATGGCACTGAGTTTTGCGAGGCATAATACATGGAAGCTAGCATGGCTAAATGTGAATATGGAGTTTGTTAGGTCAGAAGATGGAGTCAACCAGTATCTACTACAATAATCAAAGTTGCATCACGCTCCCTAAGAATCCAGTGTTCCGTGATATGCCGAAACATATCAACATATGGTACCACCTCATCAGAGATTGTGTGTAGTCTGGATCAGTCCGATTACAACATGTTCCCACAGTGAGCAGGTGGCTAATATACTCACAAAGGCCTTGGGTAGTGCACAATTTGTCTACTTTAGGGAAAAGATGGGAATAGTGAGAACACCTTCCTCTCTAAGAGAGAGTGTTAGTTTTTGTTTGGGGTAGCAGCAAACAGGCGTCCTAGTCTCTATGGTGTCTAAGAGGCCAAGGAAAAAGATATCTCCAAAACCCAAAAATGGTTTCGCGAGAAAAGCCGTAGAGACACCTTAATTAGATTAGTTAGCCATAATTAAATACTTTCCTATCTAAGTTAGAAAAAGTGGTTAATTAAATCAAATTAATTGAGGGAGGTGAATTTTTCTCTAGAGACTTCCAAAAAAGTTAATTGACAGAATCAATATGATCTTAGCCATCAATTGAGACGTGATAATGGTTGTCGGTTGCCCAACAAAATATTATAAGAGTGCGGTTGATGGGGTTGGAGAAGACAGTTGTCATTTGAGCAGTTCGACTACCCAATTGCAAGCATTCAGTAAGGGCGTAGTTGAAGCTAGGGATAGAGTCAGTAGCGGGGTTTCAGCAGTTTCCATAGTGTGAGTTGTAGGAGCGGTATTTATGTAATATCCCTAAGGGAAATTTACAGCAATAAACAAAGCATACATAGTAAAAACACATACAAGATTTTACACACATTACACACCAAGAAATGCACCAAAAATTGTGCAGTACTGAGCCATTTTATCATAAAAAGATGGGGTACAATAGAAGCTCGGAATGTATGCACCTGGGCTTGTCCTTGGCAAGCTAACAAGGCCTAGGTAATGAAATCAGTTGCTCCACTGCTAGGAAGTGACCCCCACAATTGCTTTGAGTTGGTCCCTCAGTAACTGCACTGCTGGCTATAGGAAATGGATGATTTGGACCTCCTCCAATGCTCAAACAATTTCGGGAAATCAACCTAGGTCTCCCCACAAATACACACCAAAAACCAAAAAGGGTTTGGCCAAATGCAGACCTCTGAAATTTGCACCAATTTCTATGCCCCTCTCCAACTACTCAGCATCTCGACTCTCCAGCAAAATGTCACTATTTGTGGGCTCCAAAATCGCTGCTAAGACAAGAAAATTCCCTCTAGGGATCCCTCTCAAGCATCAGCTCTCACCAACCCCCAAAATGGCTTCCTCCTAGCTCCCACGTGTGGCACGAAATTAGCTATGTACAGGCCTATGCATTCCTTGTTGATGGCACTCTGTGCCCAACAATTCCCCACGAGTTCGTGCTCTCCTACCACACTAGTTCTTCAGAAATTTGTGGTCCCAATCAACCTCGGTAAGCTCAATGAATCTCCAACTCCAAAGACAACTCCTCTAAGTGGAGCGTATTTCCCTTCCTGTGCCCAAACTGCTGAAGAAACTACATGAAATGCTTATCAAACTCTTGGAAAACTACCAAAACATAGTGTAGATCACCTCCTTGGGTTGGCACTCGAAGTCCACCAAAGGTAGGGTGATATTCTCGCTTAAAAATCTCGTCTGCTTAACAACACATGCAGACTTGGCTCTCAGCGCAAGCGTGCTAGTCGAAGGTGAATACCAAATGATCAAAAGATGCCCAAATGATGAGTGCTCCTCCTATTTTAGTCGTTGGGCCTCCAATTTCCCAATGTGGGTCCCATCCATCGATTTCCCTCTATCTCTTCCCTCCAAGAAAGCGTACTAGCCAAGGGGAGCATATTCTTCTTTGGGGTGGCCCCCACCATCCACTATCAAATCGATTTTCCCCTTCTTCCTATGTTGGAGCCTTTGTTCACCTCAAAATTGCAAGTGGGACCACTCAACCCACTTTGCCTAAGTTACTATCCAAAAACTAGCAAAACTGGTCAAAATTTATATTTCACTTAGCAAGCTTGCTAAGTGGGAATATCACAGTCCTCCCTGCCAAGATGTTGTGTGTCCCCAAGCAACTGCAAAGTTGGATGCTATAATATCTGCTCACCTTCCCAAGTAGCATCCTCTTCTGGAAGGCTCCTCCATTTGATCAAGAACTCCTTGATGACTCTGCTCCTCAATCTCCTCTCCCTGCTCTCAAAAATAGCCTCAAGATCCAAAACTAGATGCCCATCATCATCTAGCAGGGGAAACTCCACGGCGGTTGTCACATGTTGTCCTAGTACCTTCTTGAGGCACGAAACATGAAAGACGTTATGCACCTTGCTCCCAAGCGGAAGCTCTAACTCGTATGCCACCTCGCCAACACTCCTGGTCACTTGCTATGGGGCATAAAAGCATGGTTGTAGCTTCTCAGTGATCCGAATTGGATCCTCAAACAATTCCATGATTGTTAAGAATGAATGACAAACTTCAAGAAATCTTATAGCTATCAGAAATAACCTCTGAATAATGATAATTTGCAGCCAGCACGGAGCAACGAGGATCTTCGGTCAAAGCACACTGGCCGTTGGCTTATGGAAACTGTGCATGGCACAAAAATGGCAGTTGGGAAGCTCAAACCCAGAAACGGAGGCTGTTTCTGATAATCGCATATTGTTGGGCAAAACCCCTCGAGAAGGAAAAGCCCCAAGCGCTTGGTCACAAGGGAAACTAGAAAACCGTGGGAAAGCACTAAAACCAACAGGTGGGTCCCGGGCTCAAAACCGGCGGAATATCAGAGGCATTTCGGGTGGTAAGTGGGTTTGGCCGAAGACCTAGCGATTCCATACACCGAGTGACACGTGTCTAGCGGGGAGAGAGAAAAACCGCTTACATCGCGAACTAACAGTCGAGCAACTCAACCGCATGACATAAGAAAAGACCGTAGCATTTGGGGGCTCCAAATCAAACGGCGGAGGTTCAACCTGAGGGAGAAATAAGCTATGGCGCATAAAGATTTGAAGTCCGATTTGACCAATGAGTCGACAAAAGGATCTGTTTCGCAGGAATATGGGAAATAACAGAAAAACGACCATTCAAGAAGAACTGACACTTAGTTTGCAAGAAGACAGGTGGCCACCTCTCTGTGAAGCGTTACGCAGCAACGATGATGTAGGGCAGAGGAGTCCCAGCGGACAAAGGCAGGCAATTCAGAGAGTCGGGAAGACAAAGCGAACAATCGAAGAAACAAACTGGCTTTAAAGCCACGAGCTGACAAAGACAAGACAAAGAGATAATGAGGCAAAGAAGCAGTGAAGAAGCCAAAGGTCGAGAGACACAGAAAGAAAGGAAAAAGTGCAGAGAACAGAGAAGCCAAGCTGACCATCAGATTAAGGGCAGCATCGAGCAGACAGAGACCAATTGAGGTCGAAATTCAGTAAGGGGACTCTGTGAACTCTAAGGACTTGGGAATTCCAAGTGCCATCCCACTGATCATCCTCTGTCAAGTGAGACTCAGATTGAGCTCCTTATTGTAAGACTCTGCTTTGAAAACATAATAAAAAGGCCACCACTGAAAGCTGGACTAGGAGACGTAGTCCAGGAGGATTGGGTGAACCCCTTATTAAATTTTGTTGTGTTTTTGTTTTGCTTACTGTGATCTCTTACTGTTTCAAGTGTCTGTTTATTTTGCAATCTTATCGATCCGTTGCCTAAGATAACATAGACACACACACCAGAACATGAGTCTGTAATACCTTCATTAACTTCCTGAGGTCACCTAGGGGTGATTTCAGATCACTCAGCCCCCTTTTGTTTCAGCGTGGACTGCTTGTAAGGCTAAAGTTGAAAAAAAACTAGATCTCCCACCTCAAAGTGTCTCTCAACCTTGTGCCTGTCTGCATACATCTTTTGTTGGTTTTGGGTTCTTTGCAAGTTATCTTTGAGAGCCTTAAGAATTCTCTCTCTCTCTTGTATCCAGTCTTTGGCCCTTGGGGCCCGACTGTCTCCAAAAACAATCTCAGCGAAAGATAAAACATTATATCCATATAAAGCGCAGAAAGGTGACATATCGATGGACATGTGATAGGTAGTATTGTAGCAATACTCCCCCAAGTGTAGCCATCTCGCCCATGCTCGTTGCTGCCTTGTCACATAGTTCCGCAAATAACCCTCCCACATTTGTTAACAATCCCAGTCTACTCGTCGGTCTAGGGGTGGTAGTTGGTGTTGGGTGTAAGCTTTGTGCCCACCAACCTGAAGAGCTCCCATGAAGTGGTTGTCCCTGTCACTCACTTTGGCCTTGGGAAGACCATGCAACCGGAAAACCTCCCTGAAGAACAACTCTGCAACTTGGGAAGCAAGTACTTGGCAGGAATAGCGAAGAAATGGGCATACTTCGCCAACTTGTCCACCACCACATAGATGCAATGACAACCCTATGCCATGGGAAGGCCTACGATGAAGTCCATTAAGATGCTCTCCCACTTCCCCTCTGGAATAGGGAGTGGCTGTAATAACCCTGTTGGATGAGTCAACTCCCCCTTGTTCCTCTGGCAAGCTTCGCACTCCTATACATGCCTCAGCACATCCCCCTTGAGACCCTTCCACGAGAAGTGCTCCCTAACAGTCTTGTAAGTCTTCAAGAACCCCTAGTGTCCTAACAATGGCGAATCATGGGCTGCGTGGAGGATTTTCTCCCTCAACTGTGAACCAGGAACCAAATGGATGTACCCCTTGTAATAAATAACATCTTCCATCACACGGTAGCGCTCATCCCCATAGGTACCCTCCAAGATCTCAACGCCTGACTATCCTTGGAGTACTCCACCAATAGTTGTGCTTTCAAATCATGACAAATGCTCATGAGGGAAAGTGTCATGGGCCTCCTAGATAGGGCATCTGCCACCACTTTGTGCTTGCCCTTGACATAAGTGTCATGGGCCTCCTAGATAGGGCATCTGCCACCACTTTGTGCTTGCCCTTGACATACTTTATGTCAAAATTATAGGCCTGGATCCTGCTGACCCACTTTTAATGTTTATTGTTGAGACCCTTTTGCCTCGGAAAATGGTGAAGACTGTTGTGATCAGTCTTCTCTCTAACCCTGTTTCCCACCAAGTACTACTGAAATTTGGCCAAGGCATGCATAATGGCCCACATCTCCTTGTCATAAACCGAGTACAACCTCTCGTGTGGAAGGAGATTTCGGCTCTAAAAAGCAATGGGATGTCCACCCTGTGATAGTACTGCTCCCACGCCTTCACCTGACCCGTCATACTTCCAATGTGAACGGCTGGGTGAAATCAGGAAGTGCCAATATCGAGCAATCGCTCATCACCTCCTTGAGCTACTCAAATGCTACTTGTGCCCTGTCTATCCATGCGAAGTCCCCCTTCTTGGTCAAATCAGTGAAGGGAGTTGCTAATTGTGAGAAGCCCTTCAGGAACTTCCTGTAATAAGTGCATATACCCACAAAACACCTCATCTCAATCACATTCTGGGGCACTAGCCAATCCCAGATGGCTCGAAACTTCTCCTCATGCACCCTTACGCCATCCTCCCTAATGATGTGCCCCAAATAGATCATCTTTGTTAACCCAAACTCACACTTGGATAACTTAGCATAGAACTGTTGCCCCTATAAGATCTTGAGCACCTCCTCTATATGCTACAAGTTCTCCTCCCATGTCCTGCTATGGATCAATATGTCGTCGAAGAAAACAAGGACATATCGCCTCAGTTGCCCATAGAACACATGGTTCATGCAAGATTGGAATATGGTTGCTGCATTGGTTAGGCCAAAGGGCATCACCAAGAACTCAAAATTCCCATAATGGCAACGAAATGTTATCTTGGGGACTTCTTTCTCATGCACCCTGATCTGGTGGTACCCTAAACGCAAGTCTATCTTAGAGAAGTACTTAGCTCCTGTAAGCTCATCCATCAACTTGTCGATTCAGGAAATGGGATGTCAGTTCTTCAGCGTCTTCTTATTGAGGGCCCGATAATCAATGCACATCCTCAACGTGCCATCTTTCTTCTTCACTAGGACAACTGATGAAGTTAAAGGGCTAGAATTGGGCCTAATATGTCCCAACGCCAACAACTCATGAATGGCCCTCTCAATCTCATCCTGACAAGCCTTGGGATGTTGGTAGGGGGTCGTAATCACTGCCTGTACTCCCGTTTCGAGCACAACCGTGTGCTCAAACCCCCTTTCGAGTGGTCGTCCTGGTGGAATGCCCCAAACACTGCAAGGTCCCTGTCTAGAATAGCCTGCACATCCCAGTATGGTGGTTGGGGCTTACCCCCTGCATCAGATATCATCATCTCCACTACCCACTCTATATCACCATGTCTCAAATCAACCTCCATCTTGTGCACTGACACTGTCTATGGAGGGTATGAGTGCATGCCTCTCAGTAAGATCCCGTCAAGCCCCATGAACTCCATCTCTAGCTTCTGCCAATCAATAGTAACACGCCCAAGTGAGTACAGCCACCGCACACCAAGCACTACATCGGTGTCGAGAACATCAACCACAAAAAAGTGGTCCATCATGGAGTAATTCCCCATCAATACTATCATCTCGGGGACGTATTTGGTGCACTACATGGTACGGTCTCCCGATACCAAGACCGATAACCCTTCAAAGGACTTTGTGCGTATACCCCTCCTCTCCACCATTTGGGCATCTACGAAATTGTGGGTAGCCCCATTGTCCATGAGTATTGAAACACGTTGCCTCTGACCCTCAAAGTGATGTACTTCGACACTCCCCGAAGTGAAGCGATAACTCCTGCTGCTGGCAAGAAAGGTGCTCTCCCTTGTGGGGGTGGTGGTGGGCCCTGTGAAAATTTCTAAATAGAAATCCTACTGCAGTGATTAATATTA
Organism: Pinus taeda; assembly: GCA_000404065.3. Taxonomy (NCBI): domain Eukaryota; kingdom Viridiplantae; phylum Streptophyta; class Pinopsida; order Pinales; family Pinaceae; genus Pinus; species Pinus taeda. The sequence goes on from APFE031635042.1 coordinate 13,592, forward strand.
TTTCTTCTACTTATTATCTCATAAATAAGTTATTCATAGTTTTCTTATAGTAAATATCGAAATATATTCTACTACAGCCTTCACAATTAAAATATTGCAGAAAGTAAATGTAAGGAAATAAACTGACACAAATACAATCACAATGACAGTTATTTTTGAACAAATGTCCCCGGAAAAACCCAATGTGGGAAAATCGGTGCAGCAGATGAGGGTTTTATTATTCTTCAGCAAATTCTCATGAACAAATTACAACCAACAAAACTAGAGTGAGAAATTTTACAGACGCTTCCTAATAAATTTCTGATCTAGGTGAAGTACTCCTCTTCTCCAGAATCATTCTACATCCCTCAACGTCAAACTTCTCACAATGGCCCAACATCTAGCTGTCCACGTAGGCTCTATGTCAATCTTCCTTTACACTGTTCCTACTCTACATCACCCTGTTCCTACTCTGCATCTTGTTGCCTTGCACTCTCGAAAGATGTTGAAGCCCTCTCTTCCTTTACCACCTGTAACTCTCCCTCTAATTCGATTTTCTCTTGCCGAACTTCGACCAGTGAGAAAATCAATCTTACTTGGGTAATTGAGTATCTCTCTCTGGTGTATTCTCCAAGTGCCCATCAAGCCTCCTCTTATAATCATCTCGTTGATCAATCAACAACCCATATTATATTCTAATAAATGGCTAGGATCATATTGACTTGATCTCTGCCTTCTTCTAGAAGTTTCACCCACAGTTTAGATTAATGCCCATTAATTATTTTAATTTCCTAAGTTTAGACATAGGGTCCCATTAAAAATAATTAATTATTTTAATAAAACTGTCTCCGGGTGGAATTTACCAAAACGATTTCTGGGTATTGGTGAATGCATGTGTCTAAGGCTCCCTGCAAATTTTGAGACTTAGAGCACATCCGATGCTACCAGAAATCAACACTCCCTCTTAGCGAGGAATGTGCTCTAACAATGCAACCCACTGAAGCATCACTTTGTTCTGTAACATCTCCCTCTGCATTGGTGATGTTTGTCATGCTGCCCTCCAATCTCTGCACAAATGTTGCACCGGTACTGCTGCTGACCCTACCACAATCAACACTGCATCTATACTGCAACCTCCTTTGAATTTTTGCACATGTTCTGATGTTGGCACTACCACTGCCAACTGTCCCTGCACTGCAAACTACTACTGCTACTGAAACGGATTTTCTACCATACTCATCTGCTCTCTAAATTGAGTGAGATTAGCTCTTCTAAGAGCCTTTGTGAGTATATTGGCTACCTGCTCTTCTGTGGGGACAAACTGTAATTGTACTAGCGCACGTTGAACACGGTCTCTGATAAAGTGACATCGGATATCTATGTGTTTCGACCGATCATGAAATATTGGATTCTCCGAGAGTTTGATACAATTTTGATTATCACAGTAAACCCTGGTTGCCTCCATCCTTTTTCTGAACAAGTTCAGTAGGAATTTTCTTAGCCATATAGCTTCACACGTAGCTATGCTGGCCACCATATATTTTTCTTTTGTTGAGCTCAGAGCAACCAATTTCTACTTCCTGTTGCACCAAGATATCATCCCTGATCCAACACTGAAGCAGTACCCCAAGGAACTTTTTCGGTTTACTGAACTACCTGCCCAATCTGCATCTATGAACCCATTCAATCTGATGTCCGCCCCTCAGGAGTATTTCAACCCATATTCAACAATTTCACGCACATACCTAAGAATGTGCCTAGTTGTTGCCCAATGCACCATTTTTGGTTCTACCATGAACTGACTAAGAGTGTTGACAGCATAGAAAATGTCCAGCCTAGTGTTGACCATGTACATGAGCAACCCAATGAGCTGCCTGTACAAGGTGGGGTCTACTTCCTTGTCTTCTCATGCATCTATTTTCTTCCAGTTGGTGATCATGGGAGTAGCCATGGGTTGGCAATCCTGCATTCTGAATCTCTTCAAAATCTCTGTAGCATATCTTCGGTGTCCAAGGAAGATACCCCCCTTCTTCTGCCAAACTTCCAATCCTAGAAAATAATGCATCAACCCCATGTCCTTCATGTCGAATTCAACTTCAAGATTCTTCTTGCAATCCTGTATGAGCCTGGATGACCCAATTAGGAACAAGTCATCTACATATAATACTAGAATAAGTGGCTCATTCTCTACCATCAAATAGCAAAAGATTAGGATCAACATCACTCTTGACAAATCCCAACTACTGCAAGTAACTATCAATCCGACCATACCATGCTCTGGATGCCTGGCTAGAGCCCATACAGAGTTTTCTTTAATCTGCAAACATGAGTTCTCTTCTCATTAGTTTCGAAGCCTTCGGGTTCTTCTATATACACCTCCTCTTCTATCACCCCGTTCAAGAATGTTGTCTTGACATCCATCTGGTGAATCTCCCATCCTATTTGAGCTGCTAGGGATATAACGGATCTGATAGAGGTGTATCGAGCCACCGGGGTGAAGGTCTCTTCATAGTCTATTTCTTGTTTCTGAGTATACCCCTTTTGCCACGAACCTTGCCTTGTACTTCTCTATACTGCCATCTGCAGCATACTTCATCTTGTAGATCCATCATGATCCTACAAACGATCTATCTTCTAGTCTAGGTACTACTTCCCAAACATCATTCGTCATGATAGAGTTGCATTCTTCTACCATGGCATCCACCCATACTTGGTGTTGAACAGCTTCCTAAAAGCTAGAGGGTTCTTCAATCTAAGCTACCAATGCTTGGTATTTGTCAGGTTGTCTACGCTGCCTTTTCTCGGTTCTAGGAGCTCTAACAAACTCCTCTACGTCCCTCAGTGTCTCCCATACTTCTCTGTTGGTTCTACCACTAGTGGTGGGAGGCTCAACCAACTCCTCTTGATCATGTCGTTCCATCTGCTGAGAACTATCTGCATTTCCTCCTTCTAAAGGAGATACTAGTACTGGTCACTATACTCGATCCAAGTGTCTGTCCTCTTGCCTATCCTCCTTGCTGCCCTTGCTGCTCTTGGACTAATGGAACATCTCCTGACTAATCTTCTGCAAGCATCTCACGAGATTTCCTGAGAGCTCTGTCCTCCATGAACTTTGCATCCCGTCTCACTACAATCTTCTTGCTACTATGAATGTAGATTTTGTAAGCCTTTGAGGCCTCGTTGTATCCTACGAGATACCCTTTTTCTGCAGTCTGATCCAGTTTACTGCGCTTCTCGTCTGAAATGTGGCAATAAGCCATGCTTCTGAATATCCTAAGATGACTGACTTCTGGCTTCTTCCCTGTGAAGACCCCTTCGGGTGTTTTCTTCCCCAATGCTCTATGAGGAGTTCTATTTTGGATATACACTGTTGTGTTGCAAGATTATGCCCATAGATACTTAGGTAGATCCTAATCATACAACATAGCTTTGGCTGCCCCAACAACAGTTCTGTTTTTCCATTCTGCTATGGATTATATGGAGTTGTCCACTCTCTTTTGATGCCCTCCATTGTGCAGAAATCTGTGAAGTCTTTGTCCGTATATTCTCCACCATTATCTGAACGCAATACCTTTTATCTTTTTCCCTGTCATATTTTCAACAAGAGCTTTAAATTCTCAAAAACGATCAAAGACCTCATCCTTGGTCTTTAAGAAATAGATCCAAGTTTTTCTGGAGTGATCATCGATAAAGGTGACGAAGTATTCGCCACCACTAAGAGCTCTTGTGGGCATAGGACCACTTATATCTGAGCCTACCAATCCTAATACACATTCTGCTCTATTGTTACTTTTGGAAAAAGATACTTTAGCGTACTTCCCTAGTACACATCCTCTGCATAAGCCATCATGTTCACTACTAAGGATTGGTAGTCATGTAACAATCTCTTTGAGCATCCTCAATGCTCCATGGTGTAAATGCCACATTCGCCTATGCCATAATTCATTTCACTCCTTCTCACCATTATAGTTCCTACCTATCAGTGCCATTGGAGACTCGAGCTGCAATCTATACAACTTGTTTCTTCGAATCCCAATTGCCTTTTCTTCTTCCAACGTGGATGCTTGACGTATACTTTCTTTCTCATGAAGTATACATCATATCCTTGTCCTATAACTGGGACACTAAAATCAAGTTCATTCCTAATCTTGGAACATGCAGAACATTGGTGGCTCAGATGCTAGTCCTTATTTCCGCCTGAAATGTGTTGGTGCCTCCCGCTACTGGAGTACATTTCATTATGTTTCCCATAGTGATTTGCAAGTTCATTTGTTCTTCTTGATAGCTCGAGAAATGTTCTCGTACTCCAGTCATATGGGCTGAAGCCCCACTATCAATGTACCAAACATCTGCTGACGTTGAATATGCTAAGCATGTGAATTCTTCATCTAATCTGGTAGATAACTCTGAGATACTTTGAGTATCCATAGTGTGCAAATTTATGATGCTAACCTATCCCAGCAACTGCTGCGAGAAAAATTGCATCCTACCTAAGACAACCCCTCTCGCTGAATCTTTTGTTCCACTATTCCTTCTACCACTAACAAATTTCGATTGGAAAGACTTACCTCTCTGTCGACTCACTCAGAGAGAGTTTTCCCACGAAATCTAATCCTCTTCGCTTTGAACTGCGCAAGCCCCTTGGAGATTCAAATTACTGCCCCTACAAGAATTTCAAATTCCTTTCTTCCTTCAACGCTGGGTCTTCTGGCTTCTTCCTTCTGCTTTCCCTTAGCTCTGATACCATGTGAAAATTTCTAAATAGAAATCCCACTACAGTGATTAATATTATTTCTTCTACTTATTATCTCAAAAATAAGTTATTCACAGTGTTCTTACAGTAAATATCGAAATATATTCTAATGCAGCCTTCACAGTTAAAATATTGCAGAAAGTAAATGTAAAGAAAAATACTAGCACAAATACAATCACAATGACACAATTATTTTTGGACAATCATCCCCGGAAAAACCCAATGTGGGAGAATCAATGCAACGAATGAGGGTTTTATTATTCTTCAACAAATTCTCATGTACAAATTACAACCAGCAAATCAGGAGTGAGAAATTTTATAGACGCTTCCTGACAAATTTATGATCCAGGTGAAGTACTCCTCTTTCCCAAAATCCTTTTGCGTCCCTCAATGTCAATCTTCTCACACTGGCCTAGCATCTAGCTGCCCACGCAAGCTCTACGTCAATCTGCCTCTATGTTGCCTCTTTCTGTGTCAGCCTATTCTTGCTCTACGTCTTGCTGCCTTGCACTCTCGAAAGATATCGATGCCCTCTCTTCCTTTCTCACCTGCAACTCTCCCTCTTATTCGATTTTCTCTTGCCGAACTTCGACCAGTGAGAAAATCGATCTTACTCGGGTAACTGAGTATCTCCCTCTGGTGTGTTCTCCAAGTGCCCATCAAGCCTCCTCTTATAATCCTCACATTGATCAATCAACAGCCCATATTAGATTCTAATCAATGGCTAGGATCATATTGACTTAATCTCCACCTTCTTTTAGAAGCTTCACCCACAGTTTAGATTAATACCCATTATTTATTTTAGTTTCCTAAGTTTAGACTTAGGGTCCCATTAAAAATAATTAATTATTTTAATACAACCCTCTGCGGGTGGAATTTCCCAAAACGATTTCTGAGTATTGGAGAATGCATGTGTCTAAGCCTCCCTGCAAATTTTGAGACTTAGAGCACATTCGATGCTACTAGAAAATCAATAGGCCCCAACCTCCTCCCGCCATAGGCGAACCATCATCTCCAACATCTACCTCTAGCTCCACATCATCCTATAGCTCACTGTAAAAAAAAACCTCTATGAAGTGGGCCTTGCCCTTGGTTCATTAATGCCCCGATACCCACAACGCCTGGCAAGTAAAGCACAAATTCCTCCGACGAAGGTCCCTCCGAGCCTCATCTTCCAACTGTCCATGCCCCTAGGTGTCTCTTTGTAGTAGGGCCCTAGTGTATCTCCCCCTCTAATGAAACACGGGTCTAGGGGGTATCTGCGTCTTAGTCCTGGGCAAGGCATCTTGCAAGTCCTGGGCTCTACCAATGACGTCCTGCAATGTGGTGGGCTTGTTGGACCTCACCAAGCCCCTCAATGGCTCTGCTAACCCCTCCAAAAACATAAAGACCTTCCTGGCCTCTGATAAGTTTGGCACCATCACTAATAATCTCATAAACTCAGAGGTATAAGCCTCAACACTCCCAGTTTGCTTGAGCTGTGTCAGCTCTCCAAAGTGCTCCTCTGGATCTCTCCTCTCAAAACGCTCTTGCACCCTCTGGTGAAATCCTCATAGGCCGTAACTCCCGCATGTCCCCTACTGGACAACCCATGGAACCACCAATCATGGGCTTCCCCCTTTAAGTGCAACGTGGCAATTTTGATTACCTCTACCTCTGTCATCTGGTTGAGTTGAAAGTAGACATCTAAAGTGATTTTAATAAAGTCAATGTAAAATTAGAAAGGAAAAGTGACTTTGGAAATAAATGACTAAGTGGGTCTTTATTAAAGTGGGGTGAATTAAAAAATAGAAAGTGAGATTTAAATGTGCATTTAATCTCAGCCATTGATCTAAATCTATTCCAGCCATTGGATTTAGAGATCACCCAAAAGTCACTTGAAGTTATATTAAAGGAAGAAAAGATCATTAATTCTTTCATGAGCAGATTGGGAGAAGGAGAGCAAGAGAGCAAAGGAGATTTCTGGACAAGAAGGAGAAAGAGGCAGCAGTTTGGCACCCATACCAGGCAGCTCTTCAGCAAAATCAGAACA